>CM076570.1:615902366-615988073 GCA_034641835.2 Pinus albicaulis | reverse complement strand
TTGGTTCAAGAAGCAAAGCGTCCAGTGCACTACTGTTAGGTCCCTATATCACTAGTATAGTCCCTTATTATTGTTAGTGTAAACCCCTTATTGTTATTATTGTACCCTTGTAACCCCCATTTTGTTATTATTGTGCCCTTAAATTATTATTGTTAGGTCGGCTAGGATTACATTGTGGCCCACCAGGATTACATTATGGCCACGTGGACTCCTATATATAGAAAGGAGGTTTTGTAAATTGTATCATCCAAGAATTGTGCATTTATGTAATGTATTGGAGGTTTCCCGCTCGAAGTGGCTTATTTCTAAGGCGTTCATATCTCTTTTCTTCTATTTTTGGAGCTGGTTACACAACATTTGGTATCAGAGCAATTTATAGTTCCTCCATTTGCAACCATCACTTGAAACATGTTGTGTATGTATTGGGTATAGGAAACATGTTAGGTCCCTATATCACTAGTATAGTCCCTTATTATTGTTAGTGTAAACCCCTTATTGTTATTATTGTACCCTTGTAACCCCCATTTTGTTATTATTGTGCCCTTAAATTATTATTGTTAGGTCGGCTAGGATTACATTGTGGCCCACTAGGATTACATTATGTTCCCATGGACTCCTATATATAGAAAGGAGGTTTTGTAAATTGTATCATCCAAGAATTGTGCATTTATGTAATGTATTGGAGGTTGCCCCCTCGAAGTGGCTTATTTCTAAGGCGTTCATATCTCTTTTCTTCTATTTTTGGTGCTGGTTACACAACAACTGCATCCGATAAAGCTTGACATCTAAGCCCATCACTGAGAAGAATGTTGATCTTGTATAAGTTGTTGTAAATACTACACAAGAAATGGTCATTGATTCAGATAAAAATGCGCGGTGGGAGTTTATGCGCCTTGAATTGAACATTGGGATATCGCAAGAAATTGCCTCCACTTTGGAAGAGGTGGTCATTTCTATCAAAATGAATTGATGTGGTAATGGCTGAGATAGACATAGGAGAGTTCGAAGTTTGAAAGTTTATTGAATTAGACCTTGACAGATCACTCCTACTGTAAATCATGTTATTGATATTGATAAAAAAGGGTGATATATAGTCTAAATCATGTTATCGATGAAAATGGTGATATATATTCTAAATCATGTTATTGATGAAAATGGTGATATATAGAGAGTGTGTTGAATCTTTGTAAGTCTAAATGTTGATTTGAAATTAAAGGCCAACTTGTGGAATGTTTAAGACAAATTCAAGTGGCACCTTTAGGGATGGTCCTTGACCATAATTTTAAAAATGTGTCTTTTGGGAAATCCCAGTGTGCACATTGGCAGCCACTTCCATCGTTATTTGCATGACTTGTGAAGGAGGCATACCCTTGGAGGGAGAATGTTCACTTGGGTGATTACATGGAGGTTGGAGCATGCCTCTTGAAGCCCACATTCCCACTTTGGATAGCACTTGGAAGATTGTAGGTGGTTGAAAAGCCTTTGGAAGTTAGACATACATGTTAAAGTTCCCTTCATTTAATGAAAACACACATAAATATCGTAACAATATCATAATATCAACTCTATGGAAAAGACAAAAAAGTTTTTATTTCGCCTCATACTCAAATATTAGATGGAAATTGATATAGATTGAAAAACTTGTCCTAAATTTCCACTCTCTGTAATATTTGTATTTTTATTTTGAATTGTATGTTTCCTTAATTAATACATTCACTCAACCAAAGCATATGATGGTTACTAATATATAACCAACCAGAGTTGAAGTAGAAAGAGTTTAGTTAGAATTTTAATTTTATTGATGTGGTTTGTGGTAATTTTATAGTTTACTTAAAGTTTATTAGATTTTAGATTCTCTAAATGGTTTTTTTTTTTTTTTTTTTTTTTTTTTTTTTTTTTTTTAAGTAAATGTGTAATTTAAATGTTTTTTTTTGGTAAAACAAATAATGATATCATAAAAATTGTATTGTTAAATTTTAGTGGAAGAAAAAAACAATAGATTTCTCTATAAATTTTATTTTGGAAAATCTAAATAACCTTAAATTAGAAAATGAAAAATTTAACATATAAAACATTTAATACTTTATGAATAGATATTTATTAGTCATATCTATTAGTACCTTCCAAGTATAAAATGTATTTTCCTTTTTAAAAATTAAGAATATACAGTGTATATATGTTTTTTGCAATAATATAATAAAATAAATTTTAGTTAGAGTAGATGTTTTTGTCAATTTTATAAAAAAATTGATGAAAAATTATAAATTTCATAATTTTAAGTTAGTGAATTTACATAATTTCAATATTTATAATTTTTCAAGACATTAAATTTATTTAAAAATAAAAAATAATATAATAATGTGATAAAATTAAAAAGAAAAACAATCCACTCATCAAACTATATATATATTCTTTTCTTTTTTATTAATAAACCATGTAACTTCTTATTAATTCAACAAAAGTCATTGACTTATTAATTCTAAATTGCATATTGCAATAAATATATATATATATATATATATATATATATATATATATATATATATATATATATATATATATATATATATATATATATATTAAACAAATATAGATTTCTCTTTTATAGTAAACATATTCATTTTTCTTTTTAGGATAAAAAACTATTGATTTCTTATTAGATCTTGTTCCCTCTCAAAAACTATTATTATAATTCATTTTTCTTTTCTAATATGTTTTTTCGATTGATAGGTGTTTTCTTTGTAGGGTTGGGGTGGGTAGGGATTTTCCACCCAACCAATTATAGAGCCTCATTTTCGTTTATCTGGCACGTGGAACAACTAAACCCCAACATATGGTTGTTCAATTCCAAATCACACGCAATCACCTCCCGATCCCCATCCAAATCCACTACTTGGATTCCCCATTTCTGGTTGGAAATGAAAACTACTATATCCTATAATATACATGGGTTCTTTTCAATTTTCATATCAAACAACAATTTTTTTCACATTTGCTACAAGACTCTTCAAAAAGAATTTATTGCAGAAGTTGTAACATGTCTTAAAAGGACTAATGTGACCAATAATAGGGAAGGATCTGCTTTTCGCTAAGGCCTCCTTATATTTAATACTAGGTTGGTACAATATATATGTGGTTCTTGTAAAAAATAAGATCATCCAAAAATTTGTACCTACAATCTTCGTGTTGCACTTTCCTTGGTTCTTATAACATAGTAATGACCTTCTCACCCTAGGCATGTTCAACTAATATGTCTCTTCTTTTCACCGAGGTTCCATTATAGATATTACTTGCAACTTGGGAATTGAGTTAATAAATATGAAACCACATTATTAGTTAAATCTTAGTTAAAAGGTACAAATAGACACCGATAATTAAATTGAAAAGGTTGTATTTTGGTTTCTATAATCAAACAAATAATAATTAATATATCAAATATTAGTTTTTATTATATATATATATATATATATATCCACACACACACACATGCAAAGTATTGTGCATTGTAACACACACACATATATATATAGACACACACACAAAGTATTGTGCATTGTAACATATTTGTTGTATCTTTATTTATATCTCTATAAGAAATAATTTAACACAAATAAGAAATTGAACTCATGTGCTATGTACATTGTGCCTACAAAAAAATAATTATATATATAATTAGCTTCACCAGGTAATGATCAGGTATCTATCTTACGCAATCAGTTATGTCAACTTGAAATAGTCATTTAGCAAACAAGGAATCAAATGGTACAACTTTCCTCTAAACTTCAAGATAATCTTGCTGAATATGAAGAATGTAATTCCAAATTGACAAAGCTATGAATGGTTGATATTCCAGCTAATTTGCCTACGAAATCCAAAGATGTTGATCTTGTTGATATACTTAATGTGGGAGATAGAGTAGTTATTCCTATCAAAATAAAAGTTCCTAAAATCAAGTAATATACTCTAGATGCTCAAATTGATTCTGGTGCCATGAGCAGCTGTTGTAAATATGGAGCAATCCCTGAATATTATTGGCAGCCTACAAATATTTCTTTTAGAGCTGTTAACAAATAGATCATGTAAATTAAGCATATTGCTCCTGACTTTCCCATATTTTTAGGTGACATCCCAGCTCATGTTACCTTATACAGCTATGATACTGGTTCTGATATGCTCCTAGGATAGGATGTCCTTAAAATATTTATTCCTGTTACTTTTTCTCATGAGTCAATCATTCTGACTACATCTTTTGGTCCTGTATCACTTCCCTCTAAAAGTGATTACAATATAGTTTTTCCTCCTGAACAATCTGATCCTCTACACACAACTTTGGCTAATCTTTCCAAGATACAGAAGATAATCAAGAATGCTGAGTTGCATGAAAAAAAGACACTGCAGCCAGTAATAGAGAAACTACGTAAAGATTGTACATCAAAACGTCCAGATGATTTTTGGACAAGAGAAAAACATTTTGTGGCTTTACCTTACAAAGAAGGTTATGTTCCTCGCCCACAAAAAGCAAGTGCAAATCACATGAGTCCAACAGAGCAAGCATTGTGTCAAAAAGAATTGTCACAATTGTTGGATCAGAAGTTAATTGAACCTTGCAAAAGTCCTTGGGCTTGTCCAACATTCTATGTTAACAAACATAGTGAGCAAAAAAGAGGAAAGAAAAGGCTTGTCATCAATTATAAAGCCTTAAATGAAGCCTTGCTTCCTATCAGATATCCTCTCCCAATCAAAGAATTGTTGCTAGCCAAACTTGCTAATGCCAACATTTTCAGTAAGTTTGATCTCAAAAGTGGATTTTGGCAGATTGGCATACTTCCAGAAGAAAGGTATGAAACCGCCTTCATAGTTCCACATGATCAGTTCCAGTGGGCTGTAATGCCTTTTGGTCTTAAGAATGCTCCATCAGAGTTCCATAAAAGGATGGAAGATATTTTTGGAAGTACAGATTTTATTATTGTATATATAAATGATTTGCTTATTTTCAGTAGAGATGTAAATGAACATAAAATGCATCTAGATCAATTCTACAGACTAGTTTTTCAGCATGGCTTGGTTTTATCAGATTATGCAAAAAAGTTCCAGATTGGTAAAGTGTTTATTGATTATCTTGGTTTGCATATAGAACAAGGCCAGATTCAGCTCCAACCACACATCCTGATAAATCTCCTCAAATTTCCAGATGTTTTTCCAGATATAAAATCTATCCAAAGATTTTTAGGATGTCTGAATTACATTAGACAATTCTATGAGAACCAAGCAAGAGATACTAAGGTTTTGCAGAAAAGGCTAAAGAAAGCATCTTATTGGACTCCATAAATGACAATTGCTATCAAAACAATAAAAAGTAAGATTCAGAATCTGCCTAGACTAAATTTGCCTGACACTAATCTTCCTTTTGTCTTGGAAACAGATGCTTCATATCACACTTGAACAACAGTGTTATTACAAAAACATGGAAAGAAAGAATTAGTTTGTGGCTACACATCAGGATCCTTTGATTCAGCAGAAACCAAGTACCCTTCTTCTCACAAGGAAATACTTGCAGTAAAAAAGGGAATAAAAGATTCCGCTTGCTTCTCAAAAGTTCCAAGTTTATTGTCAGAACATATTTGAAGCATATGAAAGTCATCCTTTCTAATAAAAGACTACTTTAGCAAGGAAGCACTCGAGTGTTAAGATGGGCTCTTTGGCTAGATGGTTTTGATTTCGATATCATCTACAAATCAGGAGCAGAGAACTATTTGGCAGACATGTTAACCAGAGAAGGTGCTTCAAAGAACAAAGAAATTAAAATATTCCAACCAATTCTGCAAGGAGAATCTTCTGTAACTCAAAGGCATATAAGGTCTTGTCAAGTCAACATTTGTAGTCATTGCAAATATGAATTTTGTTGGGATTGTTTAGTTGTCAGAATTAAGTCTCTTCCTCCTAAAGTCTTGCAAATAGTTTTGCAAAAATGGTTTGATTCAGAGTCTTGCATGTCAAGGTATAATAGTGAGTTTCCATATAGAGATAGGGTTTGGCGAGTTTATTATAATCTGTCTCCAAGGAAAAATCCTGTATATTTTGAACACTGATTGGTCATGGCAGGATTATTTCATCATACACCAAAGAGCTATAATTCAGGGTTCTGTCAGAATTTTAGCTTATGCATCAGAATTAGCTAGTCCTTGGAATACTTGGAGTTCTTGGTTCAAATTATTCTTGTACAAATATACGCCACGCACTTCCTAGATGCTTGACAGTAATTTCAAAGAGACAATAAGTACTCTTTCTTGGGAACTGAACATAGAAGGAAGAAATGATTATACTATGGCATTTGAATTCAGACATGAAGATTCAGTAGTGGATCTTATAGAAGACAACCATACAGTTGAACCACAGTTTAATTTATTTGTGAGTTTTACTAGGATAATTTCAGTGGAGCCAAGTTTTCGACCCTCCAATACTTTCTCTTTTCCATCTTGTTGTTGTCTTCGAGAGTTTGCACCTTATTGGTTAGATGATGTCGTCCCAGTAGACATCAAAAATTTTGATATTGAAGCAAGACTTGAACAGATTGAAGCTGACAGATTTCAAGATGATGATTTTGAAGAATGGGATAATAGTGACTAATAGCTTATGATCACTCTTTGATATCATAAGTCTTTTGTAATTATTAATTATTCTACTTTATAAGGCTTTCGTGGGGTTCGTCCTTTAAAGAATCTCCACTGTGTTTGATAAGGCTTTCATGGGGTTCGTCCTTTAAAGAATCTCCACTGTGTATCTACTTTAAGGATTCTCTCTTATCATAAAAGAGCTGATTTCCTAGAATCCGGCCAAAAGAAATGATGGGATGTTATTCGATATCCGGTAAAAGTTGTAACCGGATGGCCTTGTAAAATCCTTATAAAAGGATAGTAAGTAGAAGTAAGGGGGCATTCGAAGTTTGAGTCTGAGTTTGAGTCATAGCTGTAAAGATTCTTTCTATTAATATATTGAAGAAGTGTTTTCAAGATCTGAGAAGCTTGCGTATCAGTGTGCTCGGCACTGATAAGAACCTAAAGTGGCCAGATCTATGAGATGTTTGAAGTGTTGTTATATTATCAGTGTCCAGAAACCCATGTTGCCCAACTGCATAGTTATGTATGTCTCCAGTTAGTGTCTACTTCTACGCCTCCTCCAAATCCTAAATTGAATAAAAGAGCACTACGAGAAGGAGTAATTGTTGGCCCTGGCAATACTGCTCCACTTCAGATAGAATTCTCTGAATGTACTTTACTTGAAGAATGGAACAATACATATACTCCTCTTTCTCAGAAATACCCACAACTGCATTAAGTCCCTCAGCCTAAGAAATTTCATCTAGTGGACAAACCTGATGGAACAAAAAGTCTTCATTTTACCAATCCCCAATTATCTCTCTCCATGTCCCAATATTTTGCTCGCTCCTCTTTTGGGGTGGTAGATAGAATGGTTCCACCATCAAAAACCATATCTACTCCTCGATCTTTACCATCAATGGACAAATAGTCTTCCAAATTGCCTGATGATTGTGAATTTTGCATCACTACACCATCTTCTTTAGGAACCAGTTCCAAATTCCAAATTGAGATTCCTGAACATAAAGGTCAGCATCAAAATTGTAAGGAATGTGTCAAACTTATGATTCCTGAAATAAAAAGTTTCACCCTTCCCAAAGCTCAGAGTGAAAGTATTGCAAGAATTCAAGAAAGACATCTAGAACCAGGAAATGTTAGAAGAACTTTCAAGAATGGAACTATGAAGACATATTTTCAATGGATTTAGATGAGAAATCTAACAGAGCCAGAATCTAGTGAATCAGAGAAAATGCAGAATTTTACAAACTACCAAATAGTTTGTATGTTACAAAACATAGATGACATAGCCAAAGATGTGTTAGAAATAAAAGAACACATAAAGAAGCTTCATACTGGCTATAATGAAACTCTTGGTTTTCATAACGAGCATAAACAGGCTTTGAATGATATCCAGTCAAATATGGGCATAATTTCTAAATCATTAGATCAATTGACTACAACACTTCCAAAGCCCCAATCTCCCCCTAAATATTGTGATGTTGTTTTGGCTAGTTCTAAGCCAAAGATTCCAGTTTCTTCAGGCTCTAACCAACCTGAAAAAGGACTTAGAAGCCTTGTTTTCAAAGGGATTGAAACTATCCAAAATGTTTATTTTGAAAAGATAATGTTTGGAATCCAGTTAGCAAGAGAAAAGACTGATTTAATGAAGAAAAAATTAGAAAATTTTCCTTCTATCCAAGCCCAGTCGGTACCAAAGAACTATGTGAGTCTCCAAAATCTTCTTGAGAAAAAAGCTACACCAACTCCTACAGTCTTGGCATTTTTTGGACCTCAACCAACTCAGGAAGTCAAATCTAGAACACCAAGTGAACAAGCTACTGGTGAATCCAATAAAAGAGACAGAGAAGAAACCTTTTTCTTTTCTAATAAAGGAAATAGAAGCCCTGGATCAAGATCAACCCATGCAGCTGCCTCCTCTAGTCCCTTTTCTAGATTCAGAGGAAATTTAGAAAATCTCTCTACTAAGATGGAGAATCCTCATCTAAAAGGATTTGGGAATACATTATTAGTCAATATTGATTTTCTATCTTATGCAGAAGTAATTGTTACTTTTCACCACTTACATGCTTGGGAATTACAAAGAAAAGCAGAAACTAAAGCCGAATGGTCAGATATAGTCACTCAGATAGTTTGGTCTTTTACAGGAATTTTAAAACAATGGTGGGAGAAACTCTTTGCGAATGAGAAAAATGAAATTGTTGAGAATGAAGAATCCCTAAAAGCATTGTTTGATGCTTTAATCCATGAATTTGTAGGACAAGTTCGAGTTGATTTTGCACGTCATTCCCAATTATTCCTTTCTCAAAGACTATGCAATATAGATTATCTGCTTGTGTATTATTGTGTAATGCAGAAACTTATGTACCAAGTAATAGATCCCCATAATGTTTCTTATCTGAGATATTATATAGCTTCCATGCCAGGCAAGATTCCAGATTTGTTGGATAAGTATATCCAGTCAATAATATTCAGATTGAATATATCTCTTTTGCTGCCTTGCAATAGCTTATAATCACTGTCTTACAGAAGGAATGTGCAGCAGAAAAAGCCAAAAATAATTTTAAGAAGCAAATGAATTTCAGTACAAAATTATGCAATAATTTGGTTGAGACCTATGATTTTAGCTGTCACAAAAAATCAAGAAAGAAGGCTGCAACCAAGCAGTGTCATTTTCCTCCTAGTAAATATGTTCCGCAAAGGAAGAAGTATTTTCCTACAAAGAAAGCTAGGAGACAACGGGTAGTCTTCAGACGGAGAGCCAGACCGAATAAACACACCAGATGTTTTATCTGTGGAAAAGAAGGGCATTTTGCAAATAAATGTCAAGCTAAAAAGACTACTCAACAGGTAAAAATAATGGATATCTTCTCCATAATCCATGATCCTCAAGATTTGGATCTCATATCCCACTTTGATGGTGAATATTTTGAAGTTTCTGATACTTATTCTGATTTAGAAACTGATATTGAAGAATTGAGAGATTTAATAAGGTGACTATTGGTTCATATTCTGATAGTTCTGATTCTGATGAAACATTTATTCCAAATATCAAAATGTTTCATATATCTCCTCTTGATAATCTTCAATCTCAGATTGATTCTGTTAAGTCACAACTATCTAAGCTTGCACCAGGACAGTTCACTATCAAAAGAAGACTTCAAGATAAATTGCATACTCTTGAAATCCAGGTTCCTTCTTCGGACTATCGTCATTTTCAAAAAGCGGTAGGGATAAGGATAAAGGATGAAGAATCTGAAGTTGAGATTGAAAAAGAATTTGAGGATCTTTTTAAGCCTATAAGAATCACAGGAACACCTTCACCAGGTAATGATCAGGTATCTATCTTACGCAATCAGTTATGTCAACTTGAAATACTCATTCAGCAAACAAGGAATCAAATGGTACAACTTTCCTCTAAACTTCAAGATAGTCTTGCTGAATATGAAGAATGTAATTCCAAATTGACAAAGCTATTAATGGTTGATATTCCAACTGATTTGCCTACGAAATCCAAAGATGTTGATCTTGTTGATATACTTAATGTGGGAGATAGAGTAGTTATTCCTATCAAAATAAAAGTTCCTAAAATCAAGGAATATACTCTAGATGCTCAAATTGATTTTGGTGCCATGAGCAGCTATTGTAAATATGGAGCAATCCCTGAATATTATTGGCAGCCTACAAATATTTCTTTTAGAGCTGTTAACAAACAGATCATGTAAATTAAGCATATTGCTCCTGACTTTCCCATATTTTTAGGTGACATCCCAGCGCATGTTACCTTATACAACTATGATACTGGTTCTGATATGCTCATAGGATAGGATGTCCTTAAAATATTTATTCCTGTTACTTTTTCTCATGAGTCAGTCATTCTGACTACATCTTTTGGTCCTGTATCACTTCCCTCTAAAAGTGATTACAATATAGTTTTTCCTCCTGAACAATCTGATCCTCTACACACAACTTTGGCTAATCTTTCTAAGATACAGAAGATAATCAAGAATGTTGAGTTGCATGGAAAAAAGACACTGCAACCAGTAATAGAGAAACTACGTAAAGATTGTACATCAAAACGTCCAGATGATTTTTGGACAAGAGAAAAACATTTTGTGGCTTTACCTTACAAAGAAGGTTATGTTCCTCGCCCACAAAAAGCAAGTGCAAATCACATGAGTCCAACAGAGCAAGCATTATGTCAAAAATAATTGTCACAACTGTTGGATCAGAAGTTAATTGAACCTTGCAAAAGTCCTTGGGCTTGTCCATCATTCTATGTTAACAAACATAGTGAGCAAAAAAGAGGAAAGAAAAGGCTCATCATAAATTATAAAGCCTTAAATGAAGCCTTGCTTCCTATCAGATATCCTCTCCCAAACAAAGAATTGTTGCTAGCCAAACTTGCTAATGCCAACATTTTCAGTGAGTTTGATCTCAAAAGTGGATTTTGGCAAATTGGCATACTTCCAGAAGAAAGGTATAAAACCGCCTTCACAGTTCCACATGGTCAGTTCCAGTGGGTTGTAATGCCTTTTGGTCTTAAGAATGCTCCATCAGAGTTCCATAAAAGGATGGAAGATATTTTTGGAAGTACATATTTTATTATTGTATATATAAATGATTTGCTTATTTTCAGTAGAGATGTAAATGAACATAAAATGCATCTAGAACAATTCTACAGACTAGTTTTTCAGCATGGCTTGGTTTTATCAGATTCTGCAGAAAAGTTCTAGATTGGTAAAGAGTCTATTGATTATCTTGGTTTTCATATAGAACAAGGCCAGATTCAGCTCCAACCACACATCCTGATAAATCTCCTCAAATTTCCAGATATAAAATCTGTCCTGAGATTTTTAGGATGTTTGAATTAAATTAGACAATTCTATGAGAACCAAGCAAGAGATACTAAGGTTTTGCAGAAAAGGCTAAAGAAAGAATCTTATTGGACTCCATAAATGACAATTGTTGTCAAAACAATAAAAAGTAAGATTCAGAATCTGCCTAGACTAAATTTTCCTGACACTAATCTTCCTTTTGTCTTGGAAATAGATGCTTCAGATCACACTTGAACAACAGTGTTATTACAGAAACATGGAAAGAAAGAATTAGTTTGTGGCTACACATCAGGATCCTTTGATTCAGCAGAAACCAAGTACCCTTCTTCTCACAAGGAAATACTTGCAGTAAAAAAGGGAATCAAAAGATTCCGCTTGTTTCTCAAAAGTTCCAAGTTTATTGTCAGAACATATTTGAAGCATATGAAAGACATCCTTTCTAATAAAAGACTACTTTAGCAAGGAAGCACTCAAGTGTTAAGATGTGCTCTTTGGCTAGATGGTTTCGATTTTGATATCATCTACAAATCAGGAGCAGAGAACTATTTGGTAGATATGTTAACCAGAGAAGGTGCTTCAAAGAAAAAAGAAATTAAAATGTTTCGACCAATTCTGCAAGGAGAATCTTCTGTAACTCAAAGGCATATAAGGTCTTGTCAAGTCAACATTTGTAGTCATTGTAAATATGAATTTTGTGGGGATTTTTTAGTTGTCAGAATTAAGTCTCTTCCTCCTAAAGTCTTGCAAATAGTTTTGCAAAAATGGTTTGATTCAGAGTCTTGCATGTAAGGGTATAATAGTGAGTTTCCATATATAGATGGGGTTTGGTGAGTTTATTATAATCTGTCTCCAGGGAAAAATCTTGTATATTTTGAACACTAATTGATCATGGCAGGATTATTTCATCATACACCAAAGAGCTAGAATTCAGGGTTCTGTCAGAATTTTAGCTTATGCATCAGAATTAGCTAGTCCTTGGAATATTTGGAGTTCTTGGTTCAAATTATTCTTGTACAAATATATGCCACGCACTTCCTAGATGCTTGACAGTAATTTCAAAGAGACAATAAGTACTCTTTCTTGGGAACTAAACATAGAAGGAAGAAATGATTATACTATGGAATTTGAATTCAGACATGAAGATTCAGTAGTGGATCTTATAGAAGACAACCATACAGTTGAACCGTTGTTTAATTTATTTGTGAGTTTTACTGGGATAATTTCAGTGGAGCCAAGTTTTCGACCCTCCAATACTTTCTCTTTTCCATTTTGTTGTTGTCTTCGAGAGTTTTTGCCTTATTGGTTAGATGATGTCATCCCAGTAGACATCAGAAATTTTGATATTGAAGCACGACTTGAACAGATTAAAATTGACAGATTTCAAGATGATGATTTTGAAGAATGGGATAATAGTGACTAATAGCTTATGATCACTCTTTGATATCATAAGTCTTTTGTAATTATTAATTATTCTACTCTATAAGGCTTTCGTGGGGTTCGTCCTTGTAAGAATCTCCATTGTGTTTGATAAGGATTTCATGGGGTTCGTCCTTTAAAGAATCTCCACTGTGTATCTACTTTAAGGATTCTCTCTTATCATAAAAGAGTCGATTTCCGAGAATCTGGCCAAAAGAAATGATGGGATGTTATTCGGTATCCGGTAAAAGTTGTAACCGGATGACCTTGTAAAATCCTTATAAAAGGATAGTAAGTAGAAGTAAGGGGGCATTCAAAGTTTGAGTCTGAGTTTGAGTCATAGTTTGTAAAGAGTCTTTATATTAATATATTGAAGAAGAGTTTTCAAGATCTAAGAAGCCTGCATATCAGTGTGCTCGGCACTGATAAGAACCTAAAGTGGACGGATCTATGAGATGTTTGAAGTGTTGTTATATTATTATATATATATATCTATCTATACACACACACACACACACACACACACACACACACTAAGTATTGTGTATTGTAATATTTTTTTGTATCTTTATTTATATCTCTACAAGAAATAATTGAACACAAATGAGAAATTGAACTCCTTTGCTATATACCTTTTGTTTACAAGGATTGCCATTATAGTGTAACTTTCTTGTTAAATTTAACCTCCTACCTTATTTATAGGACTTAAAAGTCCCCCTATATGAATTAAATTCGGGGACAAGAATATTAGATTGTTTCAACAATATGCTTCCCATCACCATTGTATTAACATGATTTGGGAAATTGAATCTGAAATAAGTGTAAAATATACTCGCTTGGAGGACATTTAGAGGGAGTTAATAAAATAATTTTGAAGGCTCTTTAAGGAGCGAGAGGATGTGGACATTGTAAACCAATTGAATTTGAGTTTTGCGGACATCTTTTCATGGTTTAACTATACAACATGTTTATAGGGTAAATAATATGGGTGCAGATGCCCTATCTAAAAAAGGCCTCACGTCAACGCTGAGTAGAATCCATTTCAACGTGCTAGTCATGGGATTCTACGGAAGGTGGGTTCGTTTCCAAAATTATGAATTTTCAATGTCTTTTCCTGGCTCTATGCTACTAGACTATATCTGGATCACATTGTTTATAGGAAACCCTATTTTTCTTTATGAACTTATTTGTATATGTTTATTTCAGAGAGGTAAATAGGTGGTATGAACTATATATAGTATAGAAGACAATTTTGTATCATTTTGTTGGATATGTAATGATGGACCATCTTCGAGTGGAAGACTATGCTTCTTTTTGCCCTGATTATGGACAAGTTTGGATGATATTTGGTCTTAAATTTCAATTGCATTTCATTGTCCATGTATTTTGCTTCATTATTACATTCCACATTCCCCCACTCTTCCTATCGGCGTTCTTTTGCACCTCTCGGTGCAATTGCTAGTTTATATTTGTTTATACTAATTTACTTAATTATTTCTTTCATAATCATTTGTTAGGTATAACATGAATATGCTACTTAGAAAAAATAAGAAATTACATAGTTATTGAAAAGGACCACTACAATGCAATTTTATTCATCAAATAATTAATGCAATTAAAGTTATCCAAATGAAATACAACAAGTTGGTTTGAGGAAGGAGATTTTAATGAATCATGTGTGACAAAAATGTCAAAAGAAACCACTGTTAGATGGATTGAGTGGAAATGAATACTTTGGAAGATTTATGGACATCAAGAATCTAACAGAAGAGGAAAATGACCCAATGGAAGCACAAAATGCCATGGAATAAAATGACAATGAAGCTCTTGAAGATAATGAATTTGGAATATATGATATTGTTGATTAATTTTAAGTTACACTTGAAAAGCAAGCTCAAAATTGGAAATTATTAATATGTTATATTTATATGTTTTGACTTTGAGGTTTTATTATAAGAAGAAGTATTGATTTATTTTTGTTTTATGATTCATATTTTTTAATGCTATTTTTACTTTAATTTTATGTGAATCATTATTTTTTGGATTTTTTATTTTTTTATGACTTAACACACGGGGGATTTGAATTTTGAATCATGTGGTTTACAAAATTCTTCATATAAAGTGACAATCACCAACTAAGTTCCCCCCCCCCCCCCCTGGGTTGGGGGAAGGGGATTGTATTGTGGATTTACTTGAGAAAACCCTTCCCTTCTAGAAATTTATAGGATCTGATGTTAGGGGTCGGTTTGGGGGTCTGACATTGGGATGGGACACACGAAAAATTCAGGGCGACAATACTTGGAGTATTTCCTCTGGCCTTGGGAAAGAAGGCTTTTCGGTGGATTTGGGGAGGATTTTTACTTTCCTTAATATATGCGGGCCGCATGATGATAGGGTGGGGTTTTGGACAAAGCTCTTTGATTCCTCTATCGTTAAGAGAAACAACCTAATTATAGGTTGGGATATTAATTTCTCCATTGGAGATGTTGACTATTGGGGTGCGTGAGCCAGACCGGACCCCTTTTCTGATTTTTTCCTTCATCACATTTCCTCCTCCAAGTTGATTGATCTGCATCCTATTCATCTGAAGCCGACTTGGAGGAATCAAATAGTCAAAGATGATAGAGTGGAAAATAATATAGAAAGATTCCTATTAGCTAATTCCCTTGTGAATCACCCCAACTTTCTTCGGCATTGGGTTGGGGTCGGGGGATTTTTAGACCACTCACCTATCCTTTTGGTGTTGAAAGGGCATTCCCCTAAGCTGGATCGTCATTGTAAATTGAATTTTGAGTGGATCAAGGATGAGTCTTTCCTATCTATGGTAAAGGAACATTGGAGGCAAGTGAAAATAACTCAACAACACGTCAATTTCCTGCTAATCTAAAACACATAAAATGCTCGTTAAAGTCTTGGGCTTATCAAAAGAATCTCATGGAGGAGGAGGAATTGCGCACACTTGAAACTTAATTTTTACTTCTTTGAGAATCATCAGATGAAGGTTTCACGAATCCAGGGATGATTTGGGAAGGATTTTCACAAGAAGGAAGGAGCTTCTAGATGCAAAAGGAGCAGAATGGATGCTAAAAAGTAGAGCCATTTGGCTTGTAAATGGGGACGATAACACTAGGTTATTTCAAGCATATGCAAAGCAATGAAGGATGGTAAACACTATATGGAGGCTAAAAGATCCTCTTGGAAGGGAGGTTTCAAACTTCGTTGGTTTGGAAAAGCTAGGAAAGGATCAATTCCAAGGTTTATTTTCTGAACTAGGTGGAACCATAATAGCTAAAGTTCATAGAGTTGCATATCATTTCCCAAGGTTCGTGTGAGAGGAGTAAAACTGGAATCTAATGGAGGAAGTTTCGGTTGAAGAACTTAGAGGTTTGTTGTCCAATTTCCAAAAAGACACGAGCCTTGGATCAAATGGGTGGACTATTGAATTTTTCAATAGTTTTATGAGCTCTTGGGAAAGAATCTCCTGCGGGTGGTAAATGAATCCAGGAGGGAGGGTCATATTATTCTGACATTCAACTCAAATTTTATTGCACTAATCCCTAAAGTTTTCAACCCTTCCTCATTTTAATATTTTAGGCATATATCACCTTGCAATTGCATCTACAAAATCATAGCGAAAGTGATTTCCATGTGGATTAAGACGATCCTCCCATAATCTATCTCCTGTGAACAATTCAGCTTCCTCGATGGTAGACAAATCCATGAAGCTGTAGGGGTGGTGCAAGAGGTAATGAACAACATCAAGAATAAGAATTTGAAGGGGGTGATCTTCAATCTTGACTTATCAAAGGCCTATGATCGTGTGATCTTGCTCTTTATCCATCTTATCCTCACTAGGGTTGGCTTCGAAGTTCCTTTCATAAATTGGATTATGGGTTGCATATCTTCAGTTTCCTTTGTCATGCTCATCAATAAGAAAACTTCCCCATTTTTCAGAGCCAGGAGAGGTCTAAAGCAAGGGTTCCCTCTCTCTCTACTCCTTTTTCTTCTTGTTGTTGAAGGTTGAGTATAATTCTTGAGGTGGTAAAGAGAAGAGGAGAATTTGAGGGCATAAAAATTGTTAAAAATTTACATATCTCCCATCTTCTTTTTGTTGACGATGTCTTAAATTTTTTGCAGTGTCGCTTTAAATGAACTAAAATGCCTTCATGATATTTTAGGGTTATTTTGCAGAGCTACGGGTATGATCATCAATGTCACAAAATCATCTATAACCATTCACAAGTGTTGAGCTTAAAGACATTCAAAATATCAGGTCTTTTTTCCCATATGTTATATTGAACTTTGAAGCGGGTCATAAATACTTAGGCTTCCACCTCAAGCCAAACTACTACAAAATTGATGATTGGTATTAGTTAATTGCTAAATTGGAAAATAGGACCTTGAACTAGAGTCACAAATGGATTTCTAGAGCTAGCCGTTTAGTTATGACAAAATCAGTGTTAGAAACTATCCCCGTCCATTGGATGGCCCTTGCTTAGATTCCCAAAGGAGTCTTCAAAAAAGTGAGGAGGATCTATTTCAAATAACTTTGGAGTGGATCAAATGATAACAATGTTTCCCTGGGTCAAATGGATGAAAATTGCAAACCAAAAATACTGGGGGGCTAGGGGCTAAAGAATATCTTTTATTTTGCAAAAGCTTTAACAATAAATTTTGGTTGGCGTTTGTTGTCCACAAATAGTCTCTAGTCAAAAGTAGTGATGTAGAAATAAATTTTTATAATTTATGTGAAGGAAAATCCCCTCTGCGGACAGAAGCGATCCCTCTAGCCCTAGAGTGGGTCTAGCAACAAGGGATCATGCTGGTTTCTAAAGTCCTAGTTTATATATGAAATTTGGATTGGAATAGATGTCCTACCTCAATCCAACACTCTTGATGTAGTATGTTGCAGCGATCCCTCGATCTTTGTCCTTCAATCCTTACGCTCCGTTGGTAGCGACTTTTACACACCTGCACAAATATCAAACAAACACTAACAACATACAAGCATACATATTCATTTACAACTATCCAACTAGTCAAGGAGAGTCAGAAACTTTGAATACTAACTTAGACAAAGATGGAACTAGAAATCGATCATGTCATATTAATATATAAAAAGGGAGTTTACAACCTGTGCCTTGATGTTGTAGAACTCCTTTGACGGGTACAGTCAGGCTCGTCTCCAAAGCATCCATTCATCGATTGGTTCAAAGAGGTGAAAGGTTCAAACTCTCTCTCACAACTATAGACTATTCTATGCTATCAGCTCTTGGTCTATTCTAGATATCTCTGGCTAGCTGATTTAATGGAATGAAGAGGGATTTATAGGAGTGGAGGATGAGCTTTGGGATCCACATATGGTGGAGGAAAGGTCTATCCCTTTGGGAAGTTTCATTTTTGTAGGAACTAGAAGGCCAAAGGGAGAAACTCGACCTCGTCCAGTCAAACAAACATCCATGACTCTGCTCATGAAGCTGCTACATCATAGAAGCTTTGTTTTCATATTAAAAAACCTTCCAAAATTCGCTCACCGCGGGTGCTCTTCAGAGCCAGAGCGACCATGGCGCGGGGCCTAGTGAAAATCTGGCCATCGGCACAAGGCCATAACTACACAACCGCGTCGACCCAAAAGTATATGTTTTAAAGTGTCAACTTCAGGAATGGTCAACAAATTTTGTGTTCCTAACATGTCAAGGGATGCAATGACATTCATCATGATGTGTGACAGTACACAAGGGTCACTCTAATAGTCCTCAAGTATTCGAGATGGGGAATGCAGGGACAGTGACAAAATCATATGTAACAGATGCCCCCTAAAGCATGAAGTCGAGAGAGAGGGAGGGGTGAAATTCTTTATGAGAACATGCCCAAACCAAAATGCCACCGTCAAAGGACCTGCAAGATCAAGTACGACTTATATCTCTGATACATGAATACAAGGTATGGGCGCAACCATCCATAATAAAGAACATGTAATAAGATCCAAGGTATGGACACAACCATCCAATAAGAAGGATCGTCAAATAGACTCAGGTATGGTCGCAACCATCCAATCAGAAGAGTCATGCATACAGCCATGATAAACCAAATCGCCCTGTAGCCTAGATTTCATCAGACAAAACCCAGGGTCTTGCGCTCCGTCTCAATCTGAACACGTACAAATTTAGGCAAGTGAATGAATGAGCTGAAGTCGAACATGCAAGAAAGTCACCTGATTACCAACCAATGATGGAAGTTGTTAACAGGCACGAAAGAGACCACCAATAATGACAATGGTTCTCAAGGTACTGCTAGTATAAGCCACGAAATGTGAACAATGAGTTGGATTTGAACATCCGTGAAATCACCCGATCGAAGGTCAATGATGAGAACCTATCGTCGAATGCAAAGAACTTTCCATTGAGGCATGCAAGCTCTACGGTACCAGAAGGGAGTTTCTGGATTAGCTTCCTAGATAATGAGCTGAAGTCGACAGGAAGTGATCAGTCGAAGAAGGGCCATAATGTTTCCCACATCATCGACACGAGACAGAGGAATAAGATGATAGTGAATCAAGACTAAACAGAGGATCAAGGGTTGAAAACTATAGAAGGGACTTCTCTTGAACATATTGGCTACCCGACTCCAGAATTTGGAAGTATTTTGACATAAAGGGATCTGAGGTCATGGTGACAAGGCAAAGAGCAGATGAGAGGTCAAAAACAGATAACCCAAACCCATGGAGGCAAAATGACGAATGTGGGATGTCCCCAACACTACACGAACTGCAGATAAGTGTCATGTTCAAGAGTGACATATTTTTGATACAAATGATAACTAGTTCCATTTTTCCCCACCATTTCTGGCGAGTACCCCAATTATTTTTGGAAACAAGCTTGAAGGGGATAGCATATGCTTGTCATGTAAGTTTTTCCTTCGAAAATATCCATCCTAGTACATTTTACGAGCCCTAGGAAGGAGGAACTCGGTAACGTCATGGTGACAGCTTCCAATGTCATTTTAACGAGTCTAACAGAGGGAAAAATCGTTGTCTTTTCATGTTTAGAGAGTTTGAAAAGAGGGAAAAGTAAACTCGAGAAGGTCCCTTTTCTTAGGTCATCTCTCAGATCCGAAAAGGTAGAAAACAATATCCAAGAGAACCTCTTAGCCATGTGCGACTAAGTTATTCCTTTTTCATAAAAATAGGTCGTAGCTCGAAAAAGGGGTAAACGTGTACTGGGCAGATGATGTTTCGCAGCCTTTAGCGAGTTCAAATGACAAGAGTCTCATCAATATTTTCAAATTTTTAGAGTAAAAAAAGAGTTGAAAGATGACTCCATGGGGTGACTTTTTCGTGTTTTTATCGAGTCCAAAAAAGTAATAAAATACAACTTGTTTCCTCATCGTTGCCAGTTTTAGAACCTGTTGTTGCACAAGAAATAAGTGTAAAACCCATTTTCGAGAAAAATAATAAAAATAATCGAAATTGTGCCTAAAAACCTAATTAGGGTTGGAAAAGGCTATAAAATAACTCAAATAGTAAAAACAATTTACTTTTACGGTTTCACCTTCTTGTGAGCATTTTTACTGGGTTTTAATGTGAATTTGTGGAGCTTACTACAGGCAATCTAGGAGGTCATTGAAGAATCTGCTTCTTCTAGGTAAGAGCTATGAACTTCTCCTACAATTTCATCCATTTTTTTATGTAGTTTCATGTTTTGAGGCCTTTTGTGGGGGGGGGGGAGTTGAAAAAAAAATGGTTGTGGTGGTCGGCGTCGATTCTGAGCACGGAGTCGCGCCGACCTCCACGTTTTTTGAATGGGAAGGCGTCGTTCAGTGCTGTTGTTTGAAAAACAGCGGCGCTAAACGCCGCGCCCAAAAAATTTCAAGTTTTCCCTCAAAAATGTTTGGATAAATGGTTCAATTCTTTAACCATATGGCTAATGGAAACTTGTATGTCGGTTTTGTAGGAATAATCAACAGGTAAAATGGTGATAGAGTGGAAAGAGCGAGAGCATGGGGAAGAGGATGAAAATTCCATGGAGAATGATGCGTGCATGGATGCCTTGAGGAACTGTGGGCTCCTGAAATTCTTCATGACCCCATGTCTGAGAGCTTAGCTAGAGTTTCTACAATACTTGATCGGCGTACGGGACATTGATCGAGAGATATTTATCATTCATGACCAAGGATTAGAGATATAAGTCTATGATATCTATTTCATAACTGGATTGTCACGGAGGGGAGAGTGACCACTAATGACAGGTACTCGGGCCCTTGGACACAGCATGGACATGTTGATAGATAGAGTTTGTCATGGAGCAAGGAAAGTACATAAGAGTTGTAAGATAGACATTTAGACAATGCCCGAATTAACATTGAGGGTAGTGATGTATACCATTACTCGGGCTACCAGACATCATGCTCCCCATGAAGCTACAAAGATGAAACTCCAATTGGTCGTAGATTGCATGGCTCCAACAATCTTCAATTGGGTGGAAGCAGTGACAATCAACATGAAACATCAGCTAACCAAATGCAAAAATGCTAAGCTGAAGCAGTTTGGGTATGGGTCCATCTTGATACCATTCATCCTGGAACAATTACCGATATTCCAGCATCAGGAGGTGGTTGTACCTATGCCACCAACACGAGAGCCACGGATGGTCCATTGGGCTGAGTTGATGCCTCGATCAGGAGGTGGACAAGATATGTCGTGGAGACTAGAGTTCTTTGATTGGTTGCGCTGACAACTCATCGTAGTGGAGGACTAGCCATATCCCGTCACCAATTTCAGGGGTGATCCGAATCTTCCACTTTCGGAAGGAGACAATTGGGATGAGGAATTAGGTAAAAACTCATTTTTTGATTTTTTTATGAGTATTTCAATATTTTTGGTTTTCATATATACGTGTTCTAATATTTTCTCATGTGTTACAGATGTTGGAGCAGAGAGACCCGTGGGGATGTCCCCAATAGCTCGGAAGGTCCCAAGGGATTTCGAAGTGTCCCCTCATGGCGAGGGAAGTGACAAGGAAGAAATCGCACGTAACTTGGAGGGACTCATAAGCGGGATCCCGGACTATGTGAGATTCGAGGACATTCCTCGTGCTTACCAGCGGAACACAACGGGAGTTTCTGACCGCATCCATCAATTGTTGAGACATGTCATGTGAGAAGTGACGTGCTATCATGAACACCATGCTGATTAGACTCCTAGGTTTCATTTCTGCATATTTTTGTGAGACATGGCGTCTCAGGATGTAACCAAAACACATATATTTTTTGAACTATGATGTACAAGCTTATGCAAACAATATTACTATGTGATGATGATTGCTTTTTAATGAGAATGGTCTTCATTACATCAAAATATTTTTGGGCAATCTCATCCCATAGGAATGGGACGCCTTTCTTAAGAAAGCGCGTAAAACCTTTGGCTACCTCAACATAGTTCAATATGAAACGACACAGGAAATTAGCTTTCCCTTGCAAACTCTGCAATTGGTGTCAAGAGGAAGGGGAGGGGAGATTAATGATAGCTTCGACCTTAAGAGGATCGAGATGAATACCGTCTTTAGAAACAACAAATCCAAGGAGTTTTTCCATAATTGACGCAGAAGACACATTTGTGCGGATTAAGCCGAATTTTGTAGCATCTACAATGAAGAAAAATCTGACGGAGGTGTTCCGTGTGGTCATGTTGCTTAGCGGAATGAGCCAGAAGGTCATATAGGTAAGGTTGAACAATGTGCTTAATATCATGAAAAGCATATGACATTACGCGTTGGAATGTGGCACCAACGTTTTTCAGGCCAAAAGGGAGCTTCTTATACGCGAAAGTGCCCCATGGATAGATGAAGGCAATTTTATGTTGATCATTTGGTAGTATATTAATTTGGTTGTAACCAGAGAACCCGTCCATAAGGGAAAAAATCTCACTCCCAACACATTCATCAATGATCTGTTCGATGAAGGGAGTGGGTTATTTATCCTTAGGACAAGCACAATTGATATCGCGATAATCCACACAAACTCGAATAGTGCCCTACTTTTTATCCACGGAGACAATATTAGAGACCCAATATGTCAATGGGATTGGATAAATGAATCCTGCTTTGAGAAGCTTTTCAAATTCTCCCTTTATGAAAGTTGCCTTTCTAGGGTGCACGGGACGAAGGCTTTGGCGAACAGGTTTCACATCAGGGTAAGTAGGGATCTTGTGCCCGACAATAATTGGATCAATGTTGGGAATTTCCTTGTAGGACCAAGCAAAAACATCTCAAAATTCTCAGAAGAAACTAGTATAGACCTCGATCTCATCAGGAGAACATGTGACCCCAATACGGATGTTCTCGACAACCCCTGGTTTAACGGAGATGTCGATAGGCATCATCTGAGGGATATTCCCCATGTTGCCTTCCACAAAAAATTCATGTGTCAAAATAGGCGTTTGAAGCGGTTGAGAAGGATCTTGGGAAGAAAAATTCTCAAGACAAGTAGACATTGCCCCAAGGCTGGGCAAAAAGGAGGAACGATGATTACTATCATCCCAGGGAGGATCCTCAAGTGACATGGTTTCCATGATGGCTTCATTAGTTGGAAATGTATCGTTCAAGGGATCTAGCTAATCCGAAGCACCGAGCCAAGGGGATTGAGAATACATGTCGAGAGGCATGCCTAAAGAAGTATGATTAGAAGGAGAAGTCGAAGCCGAGATGATATCACAATAATCAATTTCTATTGGGATTAATGACATCATGTCACCGAACGAATCAACCTGATAAGGCGAAGGGGTGATCCAGGGATCAGAAGAAGTGGAGATCATATTGAACTAAGCAGTGTTGGGCAGAGGAAGAGAAAAGAGACCCATAAGGGCAGGATCTTTGAAAATTCTTGGCCACACACTTTCATACAACATGGGAATGTGGTCTACATATGAAACGTTACTCTCTGAATAAGTAGAAGTGAAAAAGGATAATTGTTCAACAGTGATAATCTTTCCTTCGTGCGGGAAACGAAGAACACGAAAGAGAGTGGATGGTACGCATAGCATGGCATGAGTCCATTTGCAACCAAGGAGGACATTATAGTTGAGTTTAGTGTCAACGAGTTCAACCTCTACATTAACCATTTTTCCTTCCAACGTGATAGGTAAGCTGGTGAGGATACAAAGAGGGGGAGATTCCCTTCGGTCGAAGGATTCAAAAGAGTTTGGAGATTGGTTAAGGGCTGGAGAGCTAATGGATTTCCAACGTGCAACATACATGATGTAAGTAAATTCACCTTCGTTTAAGATTGCTCGATGGATATTATTATCGTTAATCCCAACTTGGATAATCAAAGAAAGTTGGCGAGGGAGACGTTGGACGAAGTTTTCCATATCAAAATTGATGAGGCTTGAATCGGTGGGGTCAACTCGTCCGATAGCGAATAGCAAAGCCTTCTGTTGTGACAGAAAACTCTGAAGTACCTCCAGCGTGAACATAGCGGATGGTGCCTGATCCAAATCCTCAACAATACTGTAATGTTGAGTGGCACAGGAATTTGGGTTATAGTAGGACTTACGGAGTACGCCTTTAGAAGGCGGCCATACAACAAGCTCGGAACTAGGCCTTTTAATATGAAA
This sequence comes from Pinus albicaulis, assembly GCA_034641835.2. Lineage (NCBI taxonomy): Eukaryota > Viridiplantae > Streptophyta > Pinopsida > Pinales > Pinaceae > Pinus > Pinus albicaulis. The sequence goes on along the minus strand of CM076570.1, from coordinate 615,963,594 downwards.
AAGGGCCAGAAGCAGTCGGAGGAGAAGGAGTAGTTGCGTCTGCAATTTCTTTCCCCTTTGCTTGACGCAATTTTGTATAATCTTTTCATCTGGTAGTAATAGATATGGGTGTAGCACCATTCATCATGAAAACTTGAGAGCCAAAAGGGGTGAAGGACTGGGGCTGCTCCACCATTTGAGGTGCGTTTTCGTTTCATAATGAACCGGTAACTAAAAGTGTGTGAGAAATGCCTTTGCAAGAGAGTTTAAATCTTGGAAGATTCCACGAGAAAGTTCAATGTACCACTTTGCAGTGGCACTAGTGAGAGTCCTTTGGAAAAGACATAAACGAATGGAATCATCAATCCAGGAGTTAGAGCAGCACCATAGGTGGTATGTCATAACATGCGCCTAGGGGTCTTCTCCGAACTTTCCTTCGAACTTGGGGCAATCACTGGGAATCTTGATGGGAACTGGGGGCCAATATGGATTATGAAGAATGGGATCATTGGTTAACTTCGACACATCAGGAAGTTCCATCGTAGCAAGGAATGGTTATTGCGGGTTAAAAGGCATCGCAAGCCTTTGATAAAGACTGACATTAGGGTTCCAACCAGGTTGGGAAAAATTTTGAGCCCATATGTTCTGTCCTAGACGATTTTTTCCATAAGGGGTATACTTTTGAAAATTCTGCCCATATCCTGGTTGGGGACTAGGGTACTGATTTTGAGTGAATCACTGAGGTACAACTTGAGCAACGTATGGATTCTATTGCGGGATGAAAGAAGTGCCAGGGGGTGGAACTTATACCATCAAAGGTTGACCTTGGGGAACCAACGGTTGGCCTTGAGGAATTAAAGGTTGGCCCTGAGCCTGACCAGGATGTCCCTAGAAACCAAGTTAGCCTGGAGGATGCAGACCAAGCTGTCCCTGAAAACTAGGTTGGCTCGGAGGAGGCAGAAAACATTGTCCCTAAAAATCAGGTTGGCCTGATGGTTGAGATGTCCCAGGCTGCCCCTAAAGACCAGGTTGACCCGGCTGACCAATAGAGGGTTGGCCTTGTTGCACAAGAGGTGGGCCTTGCTGAATGTAAGGCTGGTTCTGTTGCATAAAAGGTTGTCCCTGAAGTGGATAGGTTTTCCCCTGAGGAATATAAGGCTCTCCTTGTTGAATGTAGGGTTGACCAGTAGGATCGTAGGGTTGTCCCTGTTGGACCAAAAGTTGTCCCTATATATGGGAGGGTTGCCCTTGCGGACCATAGGGTTGTCCCTGTTGGTACGTGAACTGATTTTGGCGAACCGGAGCTTGAGTCGTTTGAAAATACAGTGGACCTTGTGGGAGAGGCCCATGGTAATATACGTGATTCCTGAACTCATCGTAGTACTATGGTAGATTTATCGGAGCCTAAATCTGCTGAGAACCCTGGGGGAGGTAGTTCTGATGTTGAACAACCATCATATATTAGCCGTATCGGAAACCTACAGCAATAGGATTAGAAGCGATAGACACACTACCAATAGTTTTATTGACTCCCGATACATGAGGTTGTGATCCACTCATAATGGGTCCAGTGGACATCGCGGAATCATTGGGATGTGCTCCTCAGACAGTAGAAGTTAACGACAATGATGTAACCACACTAATAGATGGTATAGAGGAAGCCACACATATAGTGGGTTGGGTTGGGACATATGTGATAACTGTCGAAACAATGGGAATCAAGGAAGATGGACCTGACACAAATGACCCTACAGAAGGAGCCACAGTACTTGACCATAATGGGTTCTGGTACAAAGATGAAGCACCATAAATCATCTGTCCCAAAGAACGATAACCATCCGGAAGAGAGGAAGGATGAGTCGTCTCATAAGGAAAATTTTCGAGAGGGAATTGATATTCTCTAGTAGATACGAGAGTCTTCTCACTACTAATAAGAATCGATGCATCCATGTTGGATGAAGATATGCTGTCAGGGAAAAGTTGGCAAGCGATGGAGGGAAAAGCACCAGAAAATGGTGTTGCAGGCGAGTCCGAGTGTTGAGGAGGATATTCTCTTAGAAAGAAAAAAGGATATGGGGGTTTCCAATTGATTTCAAATGGCTCCTCAGGGGGAGACCGAGTGGCAAGAGGTTGAATGCTCGGAATGATAGCACTTTCAAGGTCTTGGGTCCCAACAGACTGAGGTGTCTCAAAAGAGACTTTGGGGAGAGACTCTTCACCACAACGTAATGAAGAGGAGGAAAAAACAGGTGGTTCCGCCACAATGACTTTTTCTCAAACGAAGAAGGGAGAAGAGACGATTAACTTGAGGTTTTGACAACAATCATTAAGGAATTACTCATAATTCAGCCAAGAAATAGCTCAATGGGAATGTGATGTAATCGTGGGCAATTAATTTTATAACATTGAAACAAGACTCTGCCTTTTCATATTTTAAGAGTCGGGAAAAGGACAAAATGTGACTCTAGTCACTTTCAGTTTGAACGAGCTTGAAAGGACAAGTGTTCGATGATCTTTTCAAATTTAAAGAGTCACGAAAAGATCAAAATGACTACTTAGGAACTCTAGGCAAAGGGTGTACCAAGCTCCCGTGAACTGCAATATACACCTTGGTGATCAAATGAAAGAGAAATGACCAAGGACTTAATGTACGTGCGGGCAGTCTCCCCGAATGTTGTGTTCGGTGTATCACGGTTACAGGGCAGTAGACTCGGCTTCCTATGGATAAAGGATTGCAACCTAAAAGGGTCTCCCTTATATACGCAATGGTACGGGGAGCACAAGTCCATACTAGCGATGTTTAATGCAAGATTGCAAGCGACAACTAATAGGTTTAATGACGTCGGAACACGTCACTAGCCTATAACTCTAAATGTGAGTGTTAAGTTTCAATGCTTCCTTAGGTTGATTGAGTTAATTTTATGGTTTATCTTGAAATTAAGTTTTAGTTTAAAGGCCCTATCTCAAATCCCTAATATGAAGCTATATAAGAGAAAGAATACCATTTCATTTAGATGAAAAACTAGCTAAGTAAAAGATAGAGGTTGATAACAAAGTAGCATTTAATCAAATTCAAGAACGACACTTTCCTCTATGCTACTAACACAACCAAAGCAGAAAACGAAACTCTTATTTTGTATTCACTTTTCAATTAGAAAGAGAAACTAATAATGCAAAAGCGTACTTTTCATTTTCAAATGAGAAGGAATAATGAAATTTTTTTGTCCTTTGTATAAGTGATGAGCAACAATGCAATGCCACACTAAAAAAACAAATACTATCTTTGAGTAGCTTCAAATAAGATCTTCAAAACATGAAGAGACCAATTCCAAGCGAACATAAACACACACTCAAAACTAGGCATGCATCTCCTTACGCAAAATAAAGGACTTTTAAGTCGCTCAACGAGCAATGTGATCTATGCCCAGGCGATGTAAGGAGAATCAAACAGACATGGAATGAAATCTTGACAACCCTACTTCACACAAAATCAACTGAAAATACCAAGAAACCACATAAAAGGCTGAAAACGAACGACCAAACTGACTCACAAACATACCAGAGATGCAATGAACGTTCGACCAAACGAATGGTTCGAAACACCTAGAAACCCTAGGATGGATAAACCACATAGTTCGAATGAGAGATAACACAAACTGAAATGAATGAGACAGGCTAGTCAGTAAACAAGATCCATATGGATCGATCCAAGGAAAAAAAACAGGCTAAATGATAAGACATACTGGAAACTCAATGCTAAAGCCCCAAAATTAAATCCTACAGGAATCGACACGACTGTTCATCAGTATCCAGCACCGAACAGGCAAAATCGCTCCTATGTCAAAGACAACCCACGTTGATGGGCAAGACTGTCAGACAAACAGTAGAGCCGAGCTAGAAAAGAAGGAAAAAAATAAAGGACTGGCTGAGCAAAACCAGACTTATCACTTTAGGAAAAGGCTAAGTGGCAAGAAGCATCCAAACAAGCCAAAAAACAACAGAGAAATGACAAACGACCAAATTTGGACAGACAATAAAAAATTCAAAACGAACAATAAGAGACAATAGTCGTAGTCATCCAAAACGGAGTCACCAAATTGTTGTGAAGGCAAATCCCCTCTGCCGATAGAGGTGATCCCTCTAACCCTAGGGTGGGTCTTTCAACAAGGGAACATGATGGTTTCTAAATTCCTAGTTTATAAATGAAACGTGGATTGGAATAAATGTCCTACCTCAATCCAACGCTCTTGATGTAGTATGTTGCAACGATCCCTCGATCTTTGTCCTTCAAGCCTCGTGCTCCGTTGGTAGCGATTTTTACACACCTGCAAAAATATCAAACAAACACTGACAGCATACAAGCATACATATTCATTTACAACTATCCAACTAGTCAAGGAGAGTCAAAAACTTTGAATACTAAGACAAAGATGGAACTAGAAATCATGCATGTCATATTAATATAGAAAAAGAGAGTTTACAACCTGTGCCTTGATGTTGTAGACCTCTTTTGACGGGTTCAGTCAGGCACGTCTCCAAAGCATCCATTCATCGAATGGCTCAAAGAGGCGAAATGTTCAAACTCTCTCTCACAACTATGGACTATTCTTTGCTATAAGCTCTTGGTCTATTCTAGTTATCTCTGGCTAGCTGATTCAATGGAATGAAGAGGCATTTATAGGAGTGGAGGATGAGCTTTGGGATCGACATATAGTGGAGGAAAGATATATCCCTTTGGGAAGTTGCATTTTTGTAGGAACTAGAATGCCAAAGGGAGAAAATCGACCTCATCCAGTCGAAGAAACATCCATGGCTCCGCTCATGAAGTTGTAGCTTCATTTCCATCTTAAAAAACCTTCCAAAAGTAGCTCATCGCGGGTGCTCTTCAGAGACAGAGCGACCTGGCGCAGGGCCTAATGAAAATCTGGCCATTAGCGCGAGGCCATAACTACATAACCGCGTCGACCCAAAATTATATGTTATAAAGGGTCAACTTCAGGAAGGTCAATAGAGATTGTGATCCTGGCATGTCAAGGGATGCAATGACATTCATCATGATGTGTGACAGTACACAGGGGTCACTCTGATAGTCCTCCAATATTTGGGATGGGGAATGCAAGGACAGTGACAAAATGTTGTGTAACACTAATGTTTATTTAAAATTGGATTAGACTGCCTTTCAAACCGAAAGGAAATATATCAATCATTTGGTGGGCAGTTCTAAACTCTTTTGATCGGATCACCTCTTATCTTTCCTGGAAGATTGGAAATGGTCAGAGACTTAGACTAGGATATGATCCTTCGCCCGAGAGCGAGGGGCATCATCCCCTACACTAGTAAATCATTATTTTCCTTTAGGATGAGGGATTCACTCGCCTCTCACAAGTTGCAAACCCTCTTTCCACCACGATTTAGAGACAAGGCTGAATCACAACAAAAAATTTGAACATGCCTGCAGAGGTCCGTGAGGAATGGAGGCATTATGTTAGAGCTCTCGAAAGGGGATACATCCGATCAAACGATCAAAATGATGAAATAATTTGTACTTCATCCCCCCAAGGTATATATACTCCAAAACTAGGATACATCTGAGATCTTGCTTGGTGTTGGAGAGTAGTGTTTAAGGTAAAATGTCCAGCTAAATAAAAACTACCCATGTGGTGCATAATGGAAAGGAAAATTCCCACCTGGGAGGTAATTCATATGAGGTATATGTTTGGGTCAGGTTGGTGCTTGATGTGAAAATTTTCTTATGAATCTCTAGACCATATGTTCGTCTCATGCCCCTTCACCCAACAAATCTAGTCTATGTATCGGGATATCTTACATCATCCTTGTCGATGGAACGTGGAACTCTTTGCGAATGTCTGGTTATCATGGGATCATGACAATACAAATAAGCTAGTGTAAGCGTTACCATTCTTCATTTTCTAGGGGGTCTGGATTGCCTGGAACAAGTCGATCTTTAGAGATATTGGTTCCTATCCAGGCAATATTGCAATGAAATGCACTATTATTCTAAGTCACTATCCTTAGATCAAAGACATCACTCCTATTAGACATATCAAAGAGGAAATTGTAAATGTTGAGTTTCCATGTGGTTTTTTTGACGGGGAAACTCAAAACAATGGGTGTAAGGTTGGAGGTGGTTCATTCTTTTTATGTCTGCTCAACACTCGTCATGTTAAAATTGGGCTAGGCAGTGGTACAAATAATTGGGCCGAAACATTGGCTTGCAAATATTTAATTTATTTTGCTAAGGAAAAAGGGTGTGAATGTTTACAAATTATGGGAGACTCTCTACTCGTGGTCAATTGGGTGACTGGTGTGCAATAATGCATAAACATTTATTTGGAAAACATTGTTATAGATATCATAAGGCTATGTTTTGACTTTGTACAATATTCTTGTAGGCATGTTTATAGAGAAAGAAGGCCTTCTATTGGAAAAGGGCCTCTCGCAGGTAACTAAACACAATGATCCGCTACATTATGAGTACTACCACAGGCGTTTTGAGGACATGTTTAAGGATGGGGGGTTAGGACTAGTCTGATGATTATGCCTTTTTATCGCCTCTATTTTAGTTATGATGTTGATGTGATGTTTATGGGTCACTTGGCTGACTGTTTATTTATGTTTTTGGCTATCCATTAGTCCCCCTGAAAATGGAACTACACACTTTTAGTTTGTATATGTCCCTACTCTGGAAGGGCTTCACTGGAACTAGACGCATGCCATGATTCAATATTTTATTGTTTGGGTATTAGTTTTGAATGGTTTTGTTAACGGAAACATGGCAATTTTTTTTTTCCTGGATAGTCTACTGTCTCGGGTATGCCAAGTGTTGTTGGTCATTTTTACTATACTTATTTCAGTTTGGAATAATCTTGGAAATGCACCAATTTCTTGATTAGTGTATGTGAAAATTGTAATTTTGTTATCTTTATTATTGAAATTACATTTTTTTTATTGGGAAAAAAGCATCTTTTAACATAAAATTCATAATTAAAAAAAAAATGTTTTGTTTTTTCAAATTCGTTGATAAAAATCTTTTATTTGACAAGTCATGTTAAGCAAAAAAAAACTCTCAAAATGTGTATTTTTTAATTATATTTATATTACAAATGTGTATTTTTAAATATATTTATATTACAAATGTATATTTTTTTGTGAGATATTTATATTACAAATGCATGTTTTTTTGTCACATATTTAAAAGTATTGATTTTTAGTGACAATTATTTGTTGTATATTCAAATAAAGATAAAAACATGTTAAAAATGTTAATTTACAATACTTTTAAAAAATATGGCATCCTAAATTAATTGACGACACGTAAATATATAAAATATCTTAATTTCAAAATATTAACCATATATATTGCAAAAAAAATGAAAGTTTCATTACAAAAAAACATTGGGAAAAAAAATTAACAATTGAGGGGGCAAGTGGGAGAAATAAAAGAAGGAAACTTGAAAAATAGTTAAAAAACCAAAATTTGAAACCTATGAGGTGTAGACTAGTTGGTTTCAGTGGGTTTTAATCGCCACTAGGTCTCAGGTTCAAACCTCATGAGGAGGGGTTGGGGATGGAAGCCACCTTTGGGGAAATTGAACCATCTCAAGGGTGTCAAAGCTCAACTGATCATTGCATAATCCCTGTGATAACATTCCACTAGTGGTTAGAATGTTCTTCCATCCAATAGATGCGTTAGCTCTGGCCTAGGCTTAACCTAGTTACAAAAAAAAATCCACACTTTGTAGATAAAAATATTTAAATTGTCAAAAAAATGCCCCTGCCAAAAGAAGGGTGATGTTGTATCACCACTTTTCACAATTAGCACGAAAATAATGATTTTAAGCGAATGTTCCCATTAAAACAAAAAATTACTTCATTGGTTTATAAGAATAATTGTTTTCACTAAGCTCCAAATAAGGGATCTCTAATGTTATCACTCTATCCAATTTCTCCAATATATATGCACTAGGCATGATTGGAGTTTGAGAAACTAGAGGAGAAGGCATGGATCGACTGCATTTTGTAATGTAGCCCTCTTTGAGGAAGAGACAACCCTTAATCTCATTTCTCTTCCATGTGAATGCAGTGACATGATGAGAATGGAATCTCTAGAAATGCTACAATCAAATAGTTGAGATATATCCTCTAATTCTTTACCCTGGAAATGAAGTTGTTGTTGGGCAACAAGAATCATTTAACTATGTTCCAACTTAATTTTTTTTTCCACATAATAACAATCATTCATCCACATAGTTATTAATTTCCCATTAAGTATTTTGACCATGATCTCAATCTGGTAAATATTTTAGGCCATACCCTTTCATAAAACACTTTGTATTAATTCTTGAAAGTCTTCCCACTAAAATTCCACATTGTTAGACGGTGTAGTAAGAAAATGTTTATTTATTATATCTAAATGGTCGTTATAAAAAATGAATGGAAAAACCATTGAGAACTCCATAAATAAATTATCCATTGATTCAATGGTCATTGTTGAAAATGAATGTTGCATATCTAACTTGGAGTCTAACTCAATCCTAGGCCTTCCATTAATCAAGAAACCTACGTTGGAGCCAACATTACCCATCATCGTTGTGTTACAACAACCCTAGAAGAAAACCCTAACAAAATGACCTTGGAAGGTGGCCCTACGATCATAAAATCATTGTGTGGAGTAGCCAAAACTACAAACAAGATAAAGTTGAGCCCATCATCAATGAAGAAATGTATATGCACAAGCTTATTGGTCTGAAAAAACATTGTACTCAAATATTCCCACACAAAAAACGTAAGAGATAATGAGATCCATGTCCAAACTAATTCATTACAACATCCCCATTGAACCACTCCATATTATTAAGACCCACATAGGTGAAAAAATTCCCAATCCCTTGATAAAAATAATAATCTTCACTATATCACAATGCAAAACCCTTATACATAAATACACCAAATCAAAATTAAATTTAAACAAAAACAATTTCTTTCATGAACTATATTTTCTAGTCCTCCAAAATATATATATATATATATATTTGATACATAAAATATTTTCTCTTAATATTGTAATTTGTTAACTCATTATAATGTCTTAATTTTATTTCTCCCTTTAACTTATAAACCTTTCAAACTCTTAATTTGGTAGAAACATTCCATACATTCAAATTCTTAATGAAGATCACGATAAATGGAACGACACAATGCATTCCAAACATGAGAGCTTGTTTCAAAACAAAACTTCTTGATCCAATTATTGAATACTTAGTTTTCCTGGTTAAATCAAGGTTCATGAAAAAAAACTTCTTAATCTAATTATTGAATACTTAATTCTCCTTGTTAAATCAAGGTTGCATAAATCATGTTTTATAGGAAGAAATTAATAGGATATCAAAGTGTATGAAATTTGTGGTAGGTAATTAGAAAGGTTATGGTCATGCAGTGTGACTTAAACTATTTTTACTTATTTTAAGAGTTTTGTTTTTTTTGGACATAAGGAAATATCTAGTGCTTTAAGACCTAGAAACATCAAGTAGGAGTGAAAGCTTGCCCCCTTACTGACCACTAAAAGGTCATTCCAGATTATTTGGTTTTCCTTGAATAACCATGATGAGTTTGTGTGCATTCACAGATAGTATCCAAAGATAGTTATCCCCACTGCTTGTTCTAAAAACCGTGTTATGATAGATTTTCCCAATGTGTAAAAAAGGTAATTAGAATGGTCACTTCACTTTCATGAAGAAAATGAGTTAGATGAAAATGTATTAAAGTGAAATAAAACCTTAATATAAATATATATTATAATAATATATTGTAACCCCCCCCCTGCCCCATTAGAAAAAAAATTGTAATTTCTTCATTGGTATAATGAATCCATTATATCATGTATATGCGTCTCTATGCATTCTAATATATAATCTCTCGATTGTTACAAAATATAAGATTGTAGTAGAGTCACTCCCATTTTTCAGATTTGTTTGTATAGACTAGAGACCTTGAACTATGTACATAAGTAGACATGTATATATCCATTTTCTAGTTTCATGTACAAAACATAAATTGTCCCATAAACACAAAGAAAAAAGAAAGAAATAGATATCATATATTCCTATTACTGTTTTTCCTGGATCTCTTCGATGAAAGGCCCGTGGAAATATTTGTGTGTGTCTTTGCCTAATTGTTCAAAGACCTTCCAAATCCCCAAAACCTGTGTAGCACCTTCTTTAGATAATGTGTTTGTGGTTTTATTACATTCCCTATAGATGTGGCAAAAACATGTATGATCAAATAAGTTTTTTATATGAATAATTTATTCTAAAATAGGAATAAAGGAGTGGTTGCGACATCTTTGAGTCTCTTTGAACCAATTTATAACAAGCATTGTATCTCCAAAGATCTATAGGGACTGGCAATATTTTTTAAGAGCAAACAAAAGGAGAAGCTTAAGTGCTATTTGTTCTGCATAATTGTTGGACCATTTCCCCAATCCAAACTAGAGTTTGTATGAGTGTCATTCTTGGAGAAATAGGACCCCCCCCCCCCCCCCCCCCCACCCCCACACACACACGCACAATCACCCCTAGCGAGGGAAGCCCCATCGAAATATGCCCGAAGGAAAGAAGGATCAATCATTTTGGATGTGATGGTGTAGGGGGAAAGAATAGAATTTGTGGTAGGAAGGAGGGAGAATATAGCAAGAATCACACTCTCCAACATATTAGTTGGGGAATATTTTTAAACTGTTTGGCACCTATCTGCTCCCACCAGCTTTTTCCAAGCTTCAGAAAATGACTCCCCATGCCAACTATTACCTAGCCCTAAAATACTTTTACAATCAACTTGGATCCCCAATGTAAAGGGGTATGACAAGAAAATATGGTCGATAGGTTCTTTCACATTTTTACAAAGAGGGTGCCAGTTGGGCCCTTCCTTATGGCACTTGTGGATGTTGTTCCAAGTGGGTATTTTACTTTCGATGAGACACCACTTAAAGACTCGGGCCTTTGTTGGACAACTTAATTTCCAAATTTTCTTCCACCATGACACCTGATCCTCTAGCCTACTAGCATTGATTAAGTGGTTATAGTCCGCTTTGGTAATGTATTCCCTGAAGGGAGAGAAAACCCAACACAAGGAATCTTCCCTACTCTTGAGCAGCACATGCGATAGGTGAACGATTGTCCATTGTACCTCAAAAGTAGATGGAATATTCGACTGGGTTACATCTTCCCATCCTTGAGCCCAAACGGATGTGCACGTCTGATCTGCCACTTCGTTTGGTGTAACCCTTCCATTATTGTTGAGAAAATTTACCAAATCTTGTGGAAGATGAAAGTTTACCCCACAATCTTTTAACATTCTAAGAGAGATAAAGATTAACACAACATTTTTGGAATTATGATAATTATTTTTGGCTTGGATCTTCCTTTAAAATATTCCAATAATATAATTTAACAATTACACTTTAGAAACTTAACCATAAATAATAGCATAGTAGAGATCACAATGCACAAAAGAATACAATATTTACCCTCGGAAAACCCACCAAGGGAAAAACCCATTTCAATAGAGAAATTCTTCTTGTTCAGTGAGAGACACACCTAGACCTATGGTCAAACCTTGTCTTCCCCTCCAAGTCAAGCCTCCCAATTTGATCCAACAAATTGCTCTGCCTGTCCTGACCCAAAATTTGGGCTCTCCTGCAATTTCCAGTCACCCTAGAATTTTTGTGATCCAGATTTATGTAGGAACATAATGAAATATAGAAATACATATAAACGCAGAGATGCAACATAAATAAAAATTCATTTCATTAATAAAAAATAACTGAAATATGCTTACATACAGAATGGAAATAAACTAGCTAGGGTGTTGGTAGCTTATCTCTAAGAAGATATGTGGCGGCTATAGGCCTTTGAACTGTGTTACAACGAGGCTTGAGGGCCTATTTATTACTGAGAAACAATGGAAAACCCTAAACATCCAAAAAACAAACCCTAGGAGATGAAGCGCCAAAACTATGGTCCCTGTTTGGGTAAATTGGTACATAAACTTCCCAGGGATGTAACTTTAGCATGTGATCTATATTTGACGCGTAGAATACCTCATTAGAAAGATCTATCCAAAGAATACAACTTTTGATGTTGGTAACATTGAATGAACATCCATTTTGCTCATAGTTATTCCAAAAAACATCGTTTAGGGCCTCAAAACGGCTCTGGAAGTTCATCACCCGAAAAAAATTGCTAAAAATAGTAAACTATGCTACAATTAAGGAAACTGAAAAACTGAAAGAAGCAATGGTGGGGCCCCAAGTGGAATAGGAAGGTGGCCACCAATATCAACCTGGATCATTTCGTCTCTTGAAGTTGCCCATAATTGCGGCCCCCAACAACAACATTCCCCAAAAAACTATGAACCAGAGAGAGAAGAGTCTATCCACAGGTGTGAGTTGTGAGAGAGACAAGATAGCGTCAATTTTCACTTCTATTCATCCTTATTATGCTTCGTTTTCTTGCCCAAAACTTGTCTTGTGTGAGAGAATGCGAATGTTGAATTGGACGTGGTCAAACTGCATAGTAGATTATCTTGGCCGAATGGGTGTGTCTTTAGCTAGGGCCAACTTGACAACTTTTGGAGCCAAAAATTACATTTCAAAAATTCAAATTTTCTTGTTTAAAAAGTTTCAATGGGATTTTCACTCAAAATAAATATTATTTTGAAGCTAACATTTAAAATATGCTTTATAATGATAAATACAAATACATCAAGTGACCAAATATACATTATGAAGACCGAACATAGTTACAATTTGAACACTCCCTCTTAACAAGGGAGGTATTTATAATCGCTGCCATAGATGTTCTCAAGTTGACAAATTTATGTAAAGAAAATGATATACATCATCACCAACGTCATCATCTATCATTAACATATGCCAATGGCCATATCCAAGGCAGTACTAAACACATGGCATGGCAATGTCATCGTCATATCATGACTCACTCCTCCAAAGTGATAGATCCTCAAATCTCATGGCCTCTCCCTAGGCCAAAAATGTTGAGACCCTAAACTAGTAAGCACTCACTTACCCTTCCTTGTGAGCACTCTGGGCCAAGGCCTCACTCAGCCCCTCCCTGGTTTGTGTAGAAATATCTAAATATATTCAACTGATCTTGTAATGTACAAAAAAAAATATTGAATCAAATCTACAAACTGTGGAAACTAATTACGATCGCACAATCACATGAACAAGAGAGAGAAAGAATTATCACTCGCACAACACAAGTATATATCTGGAGAAAGCCTCAGTTAAAAACCCCGCTATCTGTATGTTTTATAAAGTCAAGAACATGAAACAATACAATGCTATTTCTATTCCTGAGAAACTTCTGCACTCTGCTAACTGTCTCACTCTGATATAAGCAAGTTTGGTCCAATATTTAACCGCTTCCTTGCCTCTACCAAATCAGAATTTCTCACACATTCTTGGGCTAATTGAGCCCCTATTAATTAGGAAATTCCCATCAATAGATTGTGCAATATATCTGAGGCATCCCGATGACCTCATGCATGACCTGTACAATTTTCTAATTATACAATTCATAGTTATCTTCCCTTTAACTCCAATCTCAATTGGCCCTTCCTTAGAACTGACATGCAACAACTATTTATAGCAAATTATCAGTTATCTTATTGATCATTGCATGTAAATTAAATCATATTTAATTCACTAGACCTATCACTAGCTCATCTCGTAGTTAGAACTAGTTAAACTAATTATAACTCAAATAATTGAGTTAACTAATTACAACTCAAAATAAACTACAAATGGACCCCCTAAAACTTAGAGTGACCTCTACATGCCTCCAGTTTGACTCTCAACTCGAATTTACTGAGCTAACTACGTATTCCTGACTCAGTTAACACTTACAAGTTGTCATGTGATGTGGAATTACAATTACTTCTAATTTAATTAAGGTAAAATTAAATTAGAAGCCCCCCTTGGGGCGCCATTATTGTTTCTATTTCAACACTCCCTCTCAATAAGAAAGGGATTGTATGCTACCCTGATCCTGTCTCTGTTGAACTCAAATTTGCTTCTTGATAGTGACTTTGTCAAGATGTCTACGTCTTATTCCTCTGTAGGGATGTACTCTAATGACATAATTCGCCTCTACACACAATCTTTGATATGGTGGTACCGTATATCAATATGCTTGGACCTGTCATGAAAAACTGGATTAATTGAAAGTTTGATGCAACTATGGTTATCACAATAAATCACCGTTGGATCTATCTGCCGAACAAACAAACAAACAAGTATCTTCCTCATCTAGATGGCCTCACATGCTGCCTGACTAGCTACCATGTACTCTACCTCTGCTGAACTGAGTGCAATTGATCTCTGTTTCCTGTTGCACCAGGAAACTTCTATTGATCCTATGCTAAATATGCCCCCTGATGTGCTCTTCTTTCTCTCGACTCCCTACCCACCTACCCCAAGTTTCTCTTAAGCTTCACTCTGCAAGCGATAAAAAGGGTTTTTTTTAACTCCTAATTACCTTCACATTAATTATCAACCCAAGGACGACTTTTTATTTCAAGAGTGTACTCAGTCTAAGGCGACTATTTACTCAAGAGTAATGTTTTGCAATATAGTGCTTAAAATGCAAAAGTAAATGAAAGCTGGAAACACAATCTAATTGGAACAACAAGAAATTGAAATGTTCTAAACTAAATCATTCACTCAAACAACCATCAATCGAGGATACAGTAGCAATAACTCATTCCTCTGGATATTGATGCAATTGAAATCAAACCGGAACAAGATAATCAATCTAGGAACGAGGAGGAAATAACCAATGTTCTCTACAGTTGAGAGTCCTGCTTTAAAGCAATTAAAAGGAAATCGAAATTGAACTAAAGCTGCTATTGAAAGTAAACTAGGAAAACTCTTTAAAAGCACTCTTGCAATGAATCAACAGAAATGAACAGCAAAGCTTCATCTAACAAAAATGATTTATTAATGGAAAGGAATAGCAATGCTAAAATACTAGAATTAAACAACAATCTTAAATGGAACCAAACAACAAAACTAAGTCATTAGAAAGACACAGCAACTATAAATGTAATTGAATCAGCAACCTATCAGCATGAACATTAATCACAGTTATTGAAGCAACACCAATCGTAGTTATAATTGAATAGTAACTTAATTGAACAACCATTGCAATTATAACTGAGCAGTAATTAAATGAACCATAGTCTTAATTAGATAGCACAGCATTAGATCAGAATTATCAGCAAGACATTTCAAGTTATAATTAATAATTCTATCACTCACGCAATCCAATTATGATTTCAATATAACAAAGCAATTCTGCGAAATGTTCATAAACAAAAGATTACTGAACAAAACAATTTAAAGAAATGAAAAGAAAATCAAACCATCACACGGCAGCAATTGTAAAGATATGATACACAGCAGCAGCGTACTCCACCAGAGGCTGGGCCCTTAGCCGCCAGCGGACGCTGCTGGGTTACTCCAGAATGAAAAGAATGAACAGCAACTCCCAAATCATGTATTAATCAGCAAATTGTGGAATCATTACAACAGCAAAGGCTTGAGAATTACAGCATGCAACAATCCCTATCCTATCATGAATAATCCACCATCATTCTTCATCATTTTTCCATCATTTTTCATCCCCAAATCATCCCCCATCTCTGATCTCCGTTTTCATTTAAATAGAGAGAGATCAGAGAGAAGTTACAATAAAGATAAGTATAACATGATTTCTATTACAAAATTGGTTTTCTTCTAACCATTTGATCAACAAGAACAAGGCGAATTTGGCTTTGCAGCTGAGATTTGGAGGACGGCCGCAACAACAAATCTCAGAAAATCGTGCTCAAAGAACCCTGCGTTTCTCTCAGTAAAAGCCGAATTTGGGCAAACCGTTCTTTACTAAAGTTAATTGGGTCCGTTTTGGACAAAACCCATGTTCCGGATTTTCCAGATTCTGCTTCATTTGCTCGAAATCTCAACCGCAAAACCGTCACTTCTTATTCCAGCGAATTTCTGAGTTGGCACTTTTAATGATCAAATATTCAATCTGGAAATTATCTTAGAGGCTAAAAATGGTGAATAATGTTACAACTGATTTATTAAAACTATCGTTGATAAAATCATGCATAATCATCAATTTATTAGAAATAAAGGAGAATAAATAACATTCATTCATAAGAGCATAAATCATTATAAAATGGATTTATGTAATAAATTATAATAAATGACATGATGAAGAATAATAGAAATGGGTGGAATAAGCGTTCAAAAGTGATAATAATAATGGTATATTAACGACCCAACAACTCCCTCTGTCTATCTATACCATAACCCATATTCTATAGTGCCTCTAAGGTATCTCAACTCATGCTTGCCTGCCTTCCAAAAGATCTTGGTAGGATTAACCATAGCTTGAGTAAGCTAGTTAACCACATAGCATATGTTTGGCCGTGTGTTCACCAAATACATGAGTGAACCCACAAGTTGTCTGTAAACAGTAGCATCTACTACCTCGCCTAAACTAGAATCCTCCATCCTCCAGTTTCTTGCTAAAGGAGTCTCCATGGGTTTGTTGCCCTCCATGTGGAACTTCCTAAGGATATAGTTGGCATACTTGCCCTGAGATACAAATAACTCCCCATCTCTTTGCCATATTTCCAATATTAGGAAATAGTGCAAGAGCCCCATGTCCTTCATCTCAAATTCTCTTACAATATTCTCTTTGCAAGACTTGATGAGCTTCTCATCACCTGTTAGTATCAAATCATCAAAATAAAGTACAATGATCAAAATTTTACCTTATACTACAATGTGGTAAAGGTTCACATCTGCTTCATTCTTGGTGAAGCCCAACCTGGTGAAATAGTTGTTAATCCTAGTATCAATCGGTTGTCACTCATTTGACTCTCTTTCTAAGGTATCAAAACCTTCCGGCTGCTCAATGTACAAATCTTCCTCAATCATCTCATTGAGGAAGGTTGTAGTTACATCCATATAATGTATATGCCATCCCATCTGCACTAAGAGTGCAAGGATGGATCTAATCGATGAGTACCTTGTGCCTGGTGCAAATTTCTCATCATAATCAATCCCCTCCACCCGAGAGAACCCTCTGGCCACAAAACTGGCCTTGTGCTTCTCCACACTCCCATGTGTTGCTTGCTTTAGCTTGTAGATCCACCTGGATCCTACAAGTGACTTCCCCTTTGATCTTGGGACAACTTCCCATGCATTGTTTCTAATAATGTAGTCATACTCCTCAACCATGGCATCAACCCAAATTGGTTGTTGCACTGCTTCCTCAAAAGAGGATGTCTCTATCTCTACAACTTCGTTCATAAGAGACATGTATCCAATGTACCACTTTGGGGACCTTCTCTACCTGCACTATGATGTGGGTGCTCCCACATTCTCTCTAGCATCAAGCAACAACCTGTCAACATCTCTGGTGTGCTTCCTTTTGTATTGGGATATCTATACATGAGTGGGTGCTTCCACTCTTTGCACCTCTGCTTATGGCTGCTCCACATCTTGAGGTTCTTCTTTTGGAGCCAATAGCTACTCAAGTGCAAGCAACTGAAGCTCCCTCTCAAGGGAAATTCGCATGGTCTTCTCTTCATCGAATTTCACATCTCTTCTTACCATTGTCATCCTGTGTGCTGGAAAGTACACCCAATAGTTGTGAGGTGTATCAGTGTACCCCACAAATATCCTGAACTCAGCTATTGGCTCTAGCTTCTTTATGGCATCTTTGGTGACATGGAAATAAATTGATGAACCCATAGTTTTAAAATGTGACACATATGGTCTCTTATCTGAAAAATATTCCTTTGGTGTACTTATTCCAAGGATCCAATAAGGGCTTCTGTTATGCACAAATACTGTTGTATTGCATGCTTCCACCCATAGAAGTAATGGAAGGCCCTGGTCATGCAACATAGCTCATGCTACTCCCATAATAGTTATGTTCTTCCTTTCTGCAACCCTATTTTGTTGTGGGTTATGAGGTGTTATCAATTCCCTTTGAATTCCTTCTAAAGCACAAAAGTTATTGAATTCGTCAGAGACATATTCTTCACCATTGTCACTCCTCATAGCCTTCACCTTCTTCCCTGTATCTTTCTCGACAAGTGCCTTGAACTTGCAAAACTTGGAGAACGTCTGATCTTTCTTCTGCATGATGAAAATCCAACACTTGCGTGAAAAATCATCTACAAAAATCACATAATACATGTGTTTTGTTGTGGAATTCGTCGAGAACGGTCCACACACGTCTGAGTGAGCTCTCTCAAGGATCGCCTTTGCTCGACTTTCATTATCGTGAAAGGTGGCTTTGGTATGCTTACCCAAGTACACCCTTTGCATGTATCTCGCTACTCAAGTGCACCCTTTGGAAGTCCTGTTTAAATATGTTGCATGATCTTGAAAGCGCCATGGTGTAGATGGCCCAATCTCCTGTGCCATAACTCAGTGATGGCTCTGCTCTCCATTTTCTCTTCTTTCATGCTTAAGGCAACATAGTCTTTTACATCCAATTTGTAGAGGTTCTTTATTAGAACCCCAATATTTTTCACTTGTCCCGTGGATTTGTGACAAAGGAATGCCTTTCCTTCATAGAATATCATATCATAGTCATGGTTTTCCAACATAGAAATAGAAACCAAATTATTCTTTAAAACATGAACATACATGAAATCTTTTAATGTGAGAGGAGTACATAAATCCCTCTGAAAGGTAATTGTACCTATGCCAGTAGCACTATACCTCCCGTCATATCCCATATAGATGTGCATATGAAGATCCTTCTCCTCCAAGTTACTGAAGAATTATTTGTTGTTGGTCAAATGGAACGAAGCTCCACTATCTAAGTACCACATAGAGCCCATCACCAATGACACCATGCATGCGATGAGGGTGAAATCCAACTCGAATTGTGAATCAAGTGCTTAACCTACAACTCCTCCTGAGGACTTCTTGTTGGTTTTCTTATGTGAAAACTTTGTAGCATAATGTCCAAGATCATGACAGTGAAAACATTTTACCTTTGACAAGTCTCGCTTCTTGCTCGCTTGACTAGAATCTGCTTTGGAATGGGACGCCTTCCCTTTCCAGCCAAGGAACAATTCTCCTCGTCATCAATCTTTGATGAGGATCCATCTATGGTGTTCTGTCGAATCTCTTCATGTACCAAGTCAGACCACAATCACTACCACTCTGGTAGCTTCTCCCTCCCATTCACCGAATCCTGGTAGCTATGCCAGCTCTTGGGAAGGTCTAGAAGTGTCAGGCTCACCAAATCATCCTGGGCAACTATCACACCAACACTTCCAAGCTCATCTCGACATTAAATGAACTTCATCAAGTATTTTGGAATCGCATCGCCCTTCTCCATCTTGATCTTTCTGAGCTTGTCCTTCAGCGCCAACTTCCTGTGGTCACTGGTATTTTGAAACAGATCTGTTAAGGCCTTCCACATAGCATATGGATTTTCCTTTCCATGGAGGTTTGAGACAATATGATCTAAAACTCCTTCTAATAGAATCCTTCTCACCTTTGATACATTATTCTTCCATGCATCAAGAAGTTGAGCATCTGTTGTTGCGGGCTGGGGAATATCATTGTCTATAAATTCATTTAGTCTGTTGTCCTCTAGCATTGCCTCCATATTTTCCTTCAATGCTATGTAATTTGAATTACCCTCAAGGGAATATTCGAGTCTCAAGCTAATGAAATACATCTTGATCTGCTACTAGTCCTGAAGAATAAATCTACAAATTTGATTCACCTGTTAAAAACAAACTCTAGTTCTTCTCTTCTATAGTGATTCCTACTTTGATACCATGTAGAAATATCTAAATGGATTCAACTGATATTGTAATGTACTAAAACAAAATACTGAATCAATTCTACAAATCGCGGAAACCAATTACAATCGCACAATCACATGAACAAGAAAGAGAAAGAAATATCAATCTCACAACACAAAGATGTATCTGGGGAAAGGCTCAACTAAAAACCCCATTATCTCTATATTGGATAAAATCACGAACTTGAAACAATACAATGTTATTTATCTTCCTAAGAAATCTCTGCACTCTGCCGACTGTCTCACTCTGATCTAAGCAAGTTTGGTCCAATATTTAACCACTTCCTTGCCTCTGCCTGACCAACCTTTCTCACACATTCCTGGGCTAATTGAGCCACTATTAATTAGGATATTCCCATCAATAGATTGCACAATACATCCAAGGGATCCAGATGACCTCATGCATGACCTGTACAATTTTCTAATTATACAACTGATAATTATCTTCCCTTTAACTTCAATCTCAACTGGGCGTTCCTTAAAACTGATATGCAACAACTATCTATAGCGAATTATCATTTATCTGATTGATCAATTCACGTGAATGAAATCAAATTTAATTCAATGGACCTGTCACTAGCTCATCTCTTAGTCAGAACTAGTTAAACTATTTTTAACTCAAATCATTGAGTTAACTAATTACAACTCAAAATAAATTGCAACTGGACCCCCTAAAACTTAAAGTGACCTCTACATGGCTCTAGTTTGACCCTCAACTCGAATTGACTAAGCTAACTAAGTCTTCCTGACTCCGTTAACACTTCCAAGCTGTCATGCGATGTGGAATTAGAATTTACTTCTAATTTAATCAAGGGAAAATCAAATTAGAAGCCCCCTTGGGATGCCATTCTTGTTGCAATTTCAACAATTTGTGATCGGGTCTAGATGTTGAAAGGACCTCACTCCACCCTACCTGGTGTGTGATCAGGGTCTAGGATCTCACTGCACCCTTCCCTTGTGTGTGATTGGATCCAGATGTTGAAGGACCTAACTCCACCCTTCTTGGTGTGTGATCAGGGTCCAAATACTAACAAACCTCACTACATTGTTTCCTAAAGTGTGATCGGGTCTCCTCCAGGAGGCACTCACTCAATCCTACTTGTTAAGCACTGTAAGCATCTCAGACCCATTCTCCCTAGTGGGAGAATGTCCATCCATGTTGTAGACATATCAACACTCCCTCTCAATGAGAGGGGTAATCTCCATGAGCCCCAAGTTGTCTCTAAAGTAGATGAACTTGTCCCTGGCCAATGGCTTCATCATAACGTCATCTACCTACTAATTGATGGAGATGTACTCAAACCTTATCGATCTCTTCTGAACCATGTAATAGATGTAGTGGCACTTGATCTCAATATTCTTCGACCTATCATGGAACACGAGATTCTCTGAAAGCTCCACATAACTTTTATTATCACAATGTATCACGAACAGTTCCAACCCTTAGTTGAACAATTCTGTAAACAACTTTCGAAGTCACACTGCTTCTATACATGCTTGATTTACTACAATATATTATGCTTTTGTTATGTTGAGTGCGATCAATCTTTGCTTCCTGCTTGTCCAATATATCAAAGTGGAGCCCAAGTTGAAGCATACTCTTGAAGTTCTCTTTCTGTCATCAACACTTCCATCCAAATCAGTTTCTGTATATCCCTGATGTTGTACATCCTTGTTTACAACATATCTTAGACCAAGGATCACAGTATCGCATAGATATCTCAAAATGTGCTTTGCTGCAATCCAATTCTCATGTCTTGGTTCCACCTGGAACCAACTTAAAGTGTTTACAACAAAGCATATGCACGACCTTGTGTTAACCAAATACATCAACGAACAAATAAATTGTCGGTACATAGATGGATCTACCAAATTGGAGTTGGAGCCTCTCAACTTCTTCAAGTTAGTCACCATGGGTGTCTCCATGCATTTGTAGTCAATCACATACTTTTCTTGACCAAGGAAGACTTTTCCAAGTTTCTGCCTTACTTCCAATCCCAAGTAATAATGCATCAACCCAAGATCCTTCATACCAAACTCAGAAGCCAACTGCTTCTTGCAATGAATGATAAGAGGCTTGATACCTATTATAAACAAATCATCAACATATTACAATAAGATCACAGGTGCATTATTCACAACCTTAAAATAACGATTTGGATTGGCATCACTCTCAATAAATCCTAGTCTTCTCATATAGTGGCAATGTGAGCATACCAAGTTCTTGGAGCTTGCTTGAGTCCATACAAGGCCTTATTTAACATGAAAACATGAGATTCTTTTCCATGTACCTCAAAGCCTTGAGGTTGCTCTATGTACACCTCTTCCTCATTCACAGCATTGAGGAAAGAAATCTTCACATCCATCTAGTGCAAGTTCCATCCCAATGAAGCAACAAGAGAAATGATTGATCTAATGGAGATGTACCTAACAACTAGATAAAATGTCTCATCATAATCTTCTCCCTGTTTCTGGGAGAACCCTCTAGCCAAGAACCATGCCTTGTATTTGTCAATACTACCATCTGCAACATGCTTGATTGTGTATATCCATTTGGAAATCACCACTGACTTCCCTTAAGGCCTTGACACAATCCCCTAGACATTATTCTTCATAATAAATTGGTACTCTTCATTCATCACTTCCTTCCACACTTGCTGGCTAGCTACTTATTCATAAATGGAAGGCTCTACATCAATAAGATTAGTCATGAGTGCCACATAGCTAGAAAATATATTGGGTTTCTTAACTTCTCTAGATGTGCCATCATGAGCTGCATGTCCTTTTGCCTCTTCCAATGTAGATCTAATCCATGCTGGCCTCTTCTTGATCTCTGGGACAATAACCAATTCCACTTTGGCTTCTGGGACACTTTGTAGAACTCAAATTCTCTTCCTTTGAAGCCTCCTTCTTTACTTCATCCAAGGAATCCATGGAGACTTCCTTAGACTTCAAATATGCCACTTTTTCATCGAAGGTGACATCGTGGCTGACCTCAATTTGCCACTGCTCTAGAATGTATATTCTACAAGCCTTTAATATTTCACTATAACCAAAAAATATGCCTTTCTTTCCTGAAGGCTCAAGACTGTTCCTCTTATCCTTAGGAACATGGATGTAGACAAGACAACCAAAGATTCTTATATGTTCAACCTTTGGCTTCTTTCTAAATAATGCTTCTTCAAGAATCATGCCTTCCAAAACTTTATGAGGGCTTCTATTTTGAATGTACATAGATGTCCATGATGCCTCATCCCATAAGAGCAACAACAAGTCCAAATCATGCATCACGACCTTGACATATTCTTCAATGGACCTGTTATTTTTTTATGCTACACCATGATCCTGTTGTGGATTATAGGGACAATCAACTCTCTCTTAATCCTAGCTTTCTTATAAAAAGAAAAAATTATCCTTCAAGGTGTATTCACCTCCATTGTCAAATCTCAATATCGTGATCTTCCGGCTTGTCAAGTTTTCCACTTCAACTTTGAATTCTTTAAAATTTTTGAAGACTTCATCCTTATTCTTTAAGAGATATATCGCGAGTCTTATGAGAGAAGTCATAAATAAATGTCACATAGTACAATGAACCACCATGCAATTTTATAGGAATCAAACCACACACATCATAATGAACCAAATCCAAAGTTTCCTTAGATTTGTTATCACTGTTTGGAAATGGTTTATTAATGTTCTTTCCAAGAGCACAACCTTTACATACACCATAAATATTTATTTGTAATTCAGGAATCCCTGAAACTATTTTACTCAATTTAGGCAATGCTCTATAATGAAGATGTCCATGCCTTCTATGCCATAACTCACATGAATAGATCTCATCATGTATTAGTGCTTGAGCTGGATGACTCACAAGTCTATATAGTCTTCCATCACAAATCCCAATAATACTAGCATCATGTATAGTAGAGCCCTTGGACCAAACAAGTACTTTTCCATCCACAAAATATACTCTATATCCTTTATCATTCAAGCAAGAAATAGATGCAAGATACTGTTTCAAACCTGGTACGTAAAGAACATTGCTAAGATGCACATTCTTACCAGATTCCAACTCCATGGATGCTTTTCCAACTCCTTTGATTGCATAGCTATGATTGTCCCCAAGCGCAACCCTTTGGGACAACCTCTTTATATATCACCAGAGAGTGTGGAAATCTTTCTAGCTATGATTGTCCCCAAGTGCAACCCTTTGGGACAACCTCTTTTTTGTCATGCTAGAAAGATTTCCACACTCTCCAGTGATATATATTTATGCTCCACTATCTACCAACCACATGTAATCACCATCTACAATGGAAGTCGTTACAACAAAAATGTAAAAGCAATCTTTGTCACCTTTGGGCTTCTTTAGGTTCTCATCTCCAACATCTACTGTGGAAGCATGTTTCCCTTTCTCTTCTTGTTATTATCCATCTTAGGAAAATCTCACTTGAAGTTTCCAAATTCATGATAACCATAACATTGGATCTTTGAATCCTTCTTCGATTGGGAGGAAGAAGTCCCCTTTCCTGACTTCTTGTGTTGAGGACCAAACTTTTTCTTTGTCTTGTTCTTGAAACAAGCTGCAAAAACTTGAGCTTCCTCTTCCTGATGATATATTGTCTTCAATGTTGATTCTTCTCGAGCACAAGATGCCCATAGTTGTTCAAAAGAAGGGGCTTCCTTCTAACTGCTTATACCTACTGCAAAATCATCCCATGATCTAGGAAGACCATTGAGTGTCGTGGTCACAAGTTCTTGACCAGGAATGGATTATCCAAATGCTTGAATTTGATCTCTTATTTGGAAAATCCTCATGAAGTAAGAATCCACGATGTCATCATTAGTCATTCTTGTATTTCAAAGCTCATTTTTCAAACTCATGGATTAAACAACATTCTTGATAGTGCATAGATTTATTAGGGAATCATACATCTTCTTTGAATTATCATGGTTTGCAATGCAGGGAATCAAATGATCTCTAATGGAGTCCACTATAAGACTCATAACTGTGATGTCATCCTCCTTGAAATTTTATTTCTCTGTTGCATTAGTTAACAACCTTTCTGGTCACAATGTCCAAAAATTTGTTCTTTGCAAGAATATGATCTATTCTAAGTTTCCAAGATTTGAAGTTTGATTATCCTTCTAACTTGTTTTCAGATTTCACTAAAGAACACATAGATTCCAATCTACAAGAAGGATTTTTATTTTATTTTTCCCTAAATAAGACTAATTCTATTAAGAAAAAACATATAGTACAATCAAAGCTTGCAAACAAGCGAAGCTAAAAATCAGGGGAGTCGGAAATGATAGACTATCAACCTTGGTCCCAAAAAGCAGCCATGGAATAAGCAAAAGATAACAAGGATAATCGAAATTAGAGAGCTAGAAAAATGAATCTACCCAGAATGGGTAGAGTCTTCCAAACGACATTTTTTCCCTTTCTTCTTACTGACTTTGACCCAACCATTGTGGCTTGGCTGGGCAGGAACCAATTGTAGACTATTCTGCGCTAAAGGAGGAGTCTCCTTATCTAAATCGGAGGAAGAAGACTCATGAGTGCGTTTCTACGAGATCAGAGGTACAGAGGGATCCTCAGGGCTAGTTGAGGGTGTGTCGTTCGGGTGCTCAACATTCTCCCCTTTCGCCTCATTTTCCTCCTCATCCGAGCTGAAGGCCTCTATGTCATCCATGGGAGGTGGATCACATGGTTTCCAGCTCTTGGATTTGGATTTGCGATTGATATTCTTCTTATTGTCGAGGAACATGGCACATGTGTTCTGGAGATGCCCCGTCTGATGGCAATGGCGACACCGGAAGGCAGTGTTCTCATAGTCCAAGGTTTGTGTCCAGTGGAAGTCCCCAATTTTGAGGTTGATCTGATCTGGAAACCCTTTGCTAATTTCTATTTCCATGCATATTCTGCCGTAAGTGTATATTCCTTTCTCTCCCCTTGAGGTATCTATAGCCAGGAAACGGCCTAAGGTATCCCCAATCCCTTGGAAGACAAAGAAGTGCCATAAATGCGCAGGGAGGTTCGGAAGCCTAACCCAAATGGGAATCTTGGTGATGACAGCTGAAGAAGGGTTGAAGTCTGGAAACCAGGGGGTGAGGAATAGCCCTACCGATCCCCAGAACTAAGGGCCTCCCGTTAAGGCTTTCTAGTAGTCTTCATTGAAATAAAATTCCATAATGAAGAAGCCTTTTGAGCATAATAAGACCTTGCCATTTTTGGTCCAGTTAGAATGGACCCACTCGTATAGATCTGCAGTTCGAGGCCATAGTCCATTAAATTTTCAAATGATGGTTGTTTCTGTAAACGTTTGATATTGATCATCCAACGATGGATGAGTAATTTCAATGGAGGGAGTTTCCTCCATTTCATCCACCAAGAAGGGCTTGGGAGCCTCAGCTGGTTGAGCAGTTTTCTTGGAAGGCTGTGCATGGACTGCATCTTTATAGGAGAAAGCAGGAGTCGAGGAGGTCTGCCCAGATGCTCCTCCTCTCAGATGTAGGGTGAGCACAACTGAAGCATTTCTTTCAATACTGTAATAAGGCAGGGGCCTAGGGTCCTCGAGTTGTTTACCTTTGTAAATCAGTCTCTGGAAAGCTGAGGGGATCCCCAACCCAAGTTCAAGATCTCGCCGGAGGTCCTGCACTAGATTCATAGCGCGCACCTAGAGCATCATCGTTCCGCTAGAGAGAAGTGAGATCTGGATCTGATAGGCGGAGGGTGAGAGATATAAAATCCTCAGCTCTCGGCTTCGAATTTGTGTCTGATCTGTGCATGATCCTTGTATCCCCAGATCCGTTAGGCCTTCGGCTTTGATTGAACCTGGATGATGAGCGTAGCCCTCCTGTGTCTGGGTAATTTCAACCGGAGGCGACAACCCTTCAAACCTAACCTACCAATTGATGTGGCAGAGCATCTACAGGGTCGCGGCAGTGTTCAAGGCTGTGAGTTTGCCTGGGCATGTTTTCTATGTCTTGCAGACACTGTTAACTTGTGCGAAAATGGCGTCTCTTGTCCCTTCTTTGACGTAGAAGGAGGTAGCAGCTTGCGCGGTCTCTGTCGCTGCTAGAGCTCTAGAGGCGCAGTCTGGAATATCCCTTGGACCTTCATCCTAAACGATGCCGACGAATGCTTGGAGGGGAGGAGCCCGGAGCCAGTGAGGATTCGAGAGTAAGAAGCTGCAGTGAGCTATGGCTATAGAGACCTCAAGGTCTCTTGGATCTGTCGTGGTGACGGCGGCAGAGCCGAACGAGGCTGAGGTTGTGGCAGAATCAGTGTCAGCGGCTAGGCATAGAGAAACCCTAGCGACGACCATGTTTTCCCCTCAAACCTAATACCTCTACAAGAAGGACTTCAATAAAATGCTCTCTAGGGTTTTTACAAAGGTGATCTCAATGTTCCTTCCTTCATTCACAAAAGATATGATACCATGTTGATTTTCTAAGAGAAATAAAGATTAACACAATAATTCTGAAAATCTGATAATTACTTTTGATGTAGATCTTCTTTTAAATTATTCCAATATATAATTTAATAATTATACTTTAGATATTCAACCATAAAGAACAATAGATATCTCAATGCGCAAAAGAAGACAAGATTTATCGTGGGAAAACCCACCAAGGGGAAAAACCCAACAACCTTTTCAATAGAGAAATTCTTCTTGTTCAACAAGATACACACCTAGACCTATGGTCAAACCTAATCTTCCCCTCCAAGTCAAGCCTCCCAATTTGATCTAGCAATTTTCTATGCCTGTCCTGACCCATAATTTCGGCCCTCGCCCCCTGAAATAGATTACCCAAAAAAATTGCGAACCAAAGAGAGAAGAGTCTATCAACACGTGGAAGTTGCAAGAGAGAGAAGAGAGTGTTAATTTGTCCTTCTATTCATCATATTCATCCTTCTTATCCTTCACTTGCTTGCTTAAAACTTGTTTTACGTGAGAGAATGCGAATGCCCAAGAGGACGAGGTTTAACTACCTTTATACAATAGTTTTATTGGCAAAATGGGCGTGTCTTTAGGCAGGGCTAACTTGACTTGGAGGGAGGCCAACTTGACAACTTTTGGAGCCAAAAATTTCATTTCAAAAACTCAAATTTTCTTCTTTAAAGAGTTGCAATTGGACTTTGACTCAAAATACATTTTCTTCCGACTCTAGCATTTAAAATATGCTTTACAATGATAAATACAATACATCAAGTGACCAAATATACATTATGAAGACCAACCATAGTTACAAATTCAACACAACCCACTCAAGGATTAACACTGATCCTTAGTTTCTCCCCATTCCTCAACTTCCATAAAAGACCTCCTTTAATAATTGAGAAGGAAGACAAGACCGCTTTCCATGTGACTGAAACATTTAATTTTTTCTTGTTTGGTGAGTGAACCCATTCCTCCATGGTGTTGGGATATATATACTTCCTATGAACAACTGAAGTCCATAGACTGTCTGTGGATAAAAGCCTCCCACTCACCTTCGAAGCCAATGCTTTTGCAAATAAAGGGAATTTTTTAAAACCCCACCCTTCCCATGCTCTCAAAACAACAATTTTGTCCCATCTCATGCATGGAAGAAAAAAAACATCCTTTGTTCTTTCCCATAGAAAACAAGAGCAAATTTTGTGCACTGTAATGAGAACACCCTTCGAAATCCAGGTTAGGGACATACAATTGACAAGGATGGCTTCAAGTTTTGATTTGACGAGTACCAACCGTCTTGCTCTTGACAACCATTTGAGGCTCCACACTTTTAACCTCTTTTCCAACTTTGCAATTAAACATTGCCAATTTGCCTTGCGATAATTGTTTGGCTTGAGGTTGAAACCTATATATATTATACCATCGTCAAATGTATTGACATGAAAGGGGAAGAGAGCTTGAGCATTCCTAGATTCATCAATAGACAGAGAAAGTGGGGAGAGGGTTGATTTTGCAATATTTACTTGCATTCCGGTAGCTTTCTGGAAGAGGAGAAGAACAACCTTGATGGACACCTTGTCGTGCTTGGATCCATCACTAAATAGTAAGATATAATCTATAAACAATAGGTGTGTGATTGGTAAATCTTCAGCCACGACTATACCCTTCACGATCCCCCTTCTTTCGGTTTCTAATAGGAGCCTGCTAAGAACTTCAACCACCAAAAGAAACAACAATGGGGAAGGGGGCATCCTTGGCGAAGCTCTCGTTGTGCAATAATAAGATATTGCAATATTATAATTGTAATAACTATTATTCAAAAAATATTTTTAAAGTATAATATAAAAAGTATTATTATTTTTCTAACCATGGTGAATTGGTAATTCATTGGAGTAAGATTAAGCTTATTGGTTGCCACTATAACATCAAGAGTATATCTAATAGCCCACAAACCAGATATACTAATAACTTATGACTTAGCAAAAATTGATATTCCACATAGTGGGGAAGCTAATAATATAATATAAAAATGACACAATCTAACTAATAGACGAAATCACTTTCTTGGTTGGAATCTCACAATACAATTTGTAGCAAAATTGTGATTTTTTGTAATGTAAAATGCACTTTTGAATACACGAATGGATTCATCACCCTATAAGACCCCTCATACACTCTAATTTTGCAGATTAAACAACTTAAACTTATAAGCCTAACATTATTTACAACATGTTGAGCAAGCTTGACTAGAAACCATACTAAAAACCATTTAATCTATTAATTAAACTACACATGTAAAAATTATTAATAATATTCTTTTCTCGAAATTTAAGAAACCAATAATTAATAAAAATAACTCAAAATTATTGAGACCAGTCTTATATATACACTCTAAATCTGAAAAATTTAAACTCAAAAGTTGTTAATATTAAAAACATCAATAATAAGACATTGCAATATTATAATTGTAATAACTATTATTCAAAAAATAATTTTGAAGTATAATATAAAAAGTATTATTATTTTTCTAACCATGGTGAATTGGTAACTCATTGGAGTAAGATTAAGTTTATTGGTTGCCACTATAACATCAAGAGTATATCTAATAGCCCACAAACCAGATATACTAATAACTTATGACTTAGCAAAAATTGAGATTCCACATAGTGGGGAAGCTAATAATATAATATAAAAATGATACAATCTAACTAATAGACGAAATCACTTTCTTGGTTGGAATCTCACAATACAATTTCTAGCAAAATTGTGATTTTTTGTAATGTAAAATGCAATTTTGAATACAGGAATGGATTCAACACCCTATAAGACCCATTAGACACTCTAATTTTGCACGTTAAACAACTTAAACTTATAAACCTAAAATTCTTTACAACATTTTGAACCAGCTTGACTAGAAAACATACTAAAAACCATTTAATCTATTAATTAAACTACACATGTAAAAATTATTAATAATATTCTTTTCTTGAAATTTAAGAAATAAAAATATCTCAAAATTATTGAGACCAATCTTATATATATACACTCTAAATTTGAAAATTTAAACTCAAAAGTTGTTAATATTAAAAACATCAATTACATAAATTATTTTTTTGAAACAAGCTAGGTTTGTCAAGAAGCTACGTTTATTACGAAGCAAAAAGAGTGAATACGAGAAGCAATTTGTCCTGTGAACGTTAAAATAATTTCTTTTTCTTCTTGCAAACTTAACCACAAAACTTGACCCATAAAATATTGAAAGAATGGAACCTATAACTTCTCAATAACAAAAATACTTTAATAATAAAAAACACTTCTCAATAACAAAAATACAAAAATACTTTAATAATTGAAAACTTAAATAATTAAACTAAACCTCGAAACTACTAACCCACCATTAATATATTTAAAAATAAAAATATTCCAGATATATTTAAACCATAACCACACACATCAATACTTTATTAAGAAACCTATCCTTTCACACCTCAATTGCAAAATAGAAACACCAATTAAACATAGCTAACATCTTCGATTCATGAATATGCAATCAACCTCTCATTAAATTAACGCCGACAACGTGGTATTCCAATTTCAAAATGGGGATGGCTATCGGTGTAAACATGATAAAAATTAGAATATATTCCGCGGAAGGAGGAGGATTCGAGCCAACAGTCGTATTAGCATTTCATTGTAAACGAGAGTTCAAATTAAAGGGGTCCAGACAAGGCCTCAAGACAAAGCAAGGCTGTGTTACTTGTGCACGAGTGCTTGCATTGGATGGAAGGTAGACACTATTAATTGCAATGGCATCGACCTCGTTTTCAGTTTCAACAATCAAAGCAGGCGTGCTGGTGATGTTAGATGAGTTGAATCCCTCTTCTCCCTTCTTTACCAATGGATCTTCCCTCAGACTCACAGGCAGGCAGGTCTTTCTTTCCAAAAACTTAAAATGTTTCGTATCTATTTCATTACATATGGTCATTTTGATTCTTCCTACCTTTCCGTTTTATAATCTGTATGGTTAAAAGCTTGGTTGCTTTTATGCAAGTATTTGCCGCGGTGGTTACCGGTACAATTCCCATGGCTCATAAATGAGCATTAGTCAAGTCGTATTGCCCTAAAGAGACCATATAGCCCTGTCTCCAACTGCATTGCTTTAAGGTGGGGTAACTTGACATATATTTATCTTTAACTTGGATTTGTCAAGTGTCCAAATTGATCAAATTTATTGAGAAGCAATTTTTTTTAGAAATTTAATTTTAAGTTTTTTATAATTTTAACGTCTCTATAAATCTCCAAAGAGAGTTCACCTGC
Source organism: Pinus albicaulis (assembly GCA_034641835.2). NCBI lineage: Eukaryota > Viridiplantae > Streptophyta > Pinopsida > Pinales > Pinaceae > Pinus > Pinus albicaulis. The sequence goes on along the minus strand of CM076570.1, from coordinate 615,931,898 downwards.
CAAGCTCATGTAAGTGTAAAGTAAATGTGAGTATAAAGTCCGATTTTCAAATCCTAGTTGCTTACATGTAATTGTGTATTGGGGTGATGTTGTTCACCCAGGGGTTGTGGTGGCGGCGGTAGGAATGAACCCTATGTCATTAAAGTCCAAGACTAGTCCAGTTGCCTATTTTTCTAGAAATTTAAAAAAAGAAAAAAACAAAAAAAATCTAACTTTTTATTATTTATTTTGTATGGGTGCACAAGTCAGAGATCTAGGGTTTATTCTTTTTTGATTTGTTTCCAGCAACATATTCAATACATACATTCAAACAATTAAGCTTAATTTTCTTTCAATTATTTATGTACAATTTCCTTAACCTTCAACCCATAGGTGAGAATTAGATTGGTGAACTTTGCCAGCTCCAATCAACAATTAACTCATGAAAAACCCCAATCGATAATCTGCTCGTGAAGGGAGAACATGTCACAAGTGGAATTTGAACCCACATGTGAAAGATACAACTTCTCTACTGCTCTTATGAAGAGAGAACATGTCACAAGTGGAATTTGAGCCCACATGTGAAAGATAACAACTTCTCTACTCCTCTTAATTGACAATCTCCTTATATATTTCTATATTTTAGTTTTTACTTGGGGCCAACATTTTTTTATATTGAAGGCTGACATTGAAATATTATTTTTGTTAATAGTATTTTATTAAAATGCCATATGTCATCTCTGTGTTAACCATCTAATTAGGCATCTCATTGGTGCCAAGCTGCAGAATGCATCTCTCAACTCAATGGGTCCACTTTATAATAGCTTGATCAATTGCATACACACTTGTCTAAGCCCGCATACATAGATGGCCGAGGTCTGTTTGCAACATATTGAGGAAGGTTCGATGATCAGATGTTAATTGTGCCATGATATGATAAGATAACATTTTTATCAAATTTATTATGTCTAACTACTAACAAAAAAAGTAGGCTACAAAGTACACTTAATGAAAAAGCTTCGTGGGAGTGCAAAAAGCTACACTGAAAGTATAAAGCTAACAAAGATAACTGAAAATTTATCTCCTACATCAAAGAGAATAAATAAGTAGAGAAATAAAACTCTAGTCTTTGTCACTTGTCTCTAGTTAGGATGAAGGAAGTATCTGTTGTTGCATCAACCATTTCAAAGGCCCCAATACACTATCCGTCGACGTTGTTAGGAGAAAAATCGAGGGTAAGAGGCCTTGGTTGGTTGACCTTGGAGGAGCATGGGCATCACAAAGAAATAGTATTCTAGTATTCGAGGCCAAAGGGAAAAATCTCATTATAGGGGCTTGGCCTAGATTGGATTGGTGATTAGATCTATGTTGGGATCAAGAACTACTTAGTGACCTCTTGGGGGGTTGACCATGTCCAGAGCGAGTTGCTATACATGGTATCACCTACTTGGAATTTTGTGTTGGCCATACATGGTATCACTTACTTGGAATTGCGTGTTTACTGTTAAAGTATCGAAGTAGATTGGAAAAATGAGGTAGTCACCTTGACAAGGTAGGCTCTGGATGAAACTTATAAGGTCCACCATTTGAGAGTCATTGCCTTAGACATGTAAAGGGTCAAACTTCTCTGGTTAAGATATCAGTTGAAATTAGAGAGGGATCCCTTCAAATCTTGGGACAAGTAGTGATATCTCCCTCAAATCTCATAGTAAATGTTGCACTTGAAGATGAAATGTTCCTTAGACTCCACTTCCTACAGATGGTCAAATTGACAAATCCATTCCACTCTTGGTATGTAGTAATCCAATAATATCCAAAGCTAATGGGAACATATATTAAACTATCCAAGTGGGATTTTGAGACCATGAAACTAATGACTATGAGTGTACTCTTTTTAGTTAATGAGACTATGCCTCAACTATAAAAGTGTTAAGCCATCATAGGGCCAAGAGCATAGGAAGGAGGGATCTAGGTTGCTTGTATATATTGTTGATATATATCTTCCTTGACATAATTTCTAATCTACTGCTTGAGGGGAAGAAGGGAGCCAAGGGCCTTTAAAGAATCGTTGAAAGAATGGTGGTGCCCAATAAAGGTACTAATGAACTAAAGTAGTGATAAGGTCTTTAAAAACTAGACCTGTCTCCATTCTAAAAGGGAGGAGGTAACCTCCAAATAAGAGGAAAGGGTATCTCTCTTGACTTGTTGTTGAACCCCCTATGATGCTACTGCTAACCCTATGAAGAAACAAATTTGGTCTAAAAATGCACTCTAGGCACATGGATGGGCGCCAAAATTTTCTTGTGCAGTAGCTTGTGGAACTATCTAATTGCATCAAATCATTTGGTGTAGTGTGAGGGATTGTATTTGCTCTATGCGGGACCAATAAGAAGGCAATAAAGTAGCACCCCAAACCCTGACCTCAAAGAGAATTGTCAGCTTCATGATCTAGTTGAAGAGGTGCATCTTAATTGAGATGCCTTCAAATTGTTTGTGGAAACATTGGTGCTCAAGCATGGAAAGAGACACATAACCTTTACCGTGTTAGGATTAAGCAACTGAACCCAAACTTAATCGGGGATTATTGAATTGGATTACCGAATTGGTGATCTCAATATTGTTCCCCCCAAAAAGGAAATGGAAGATTGATCTAACATTTTTCCACATATTGAAAATCATGACTTTGGTCTTACTGAGGTTCACAATTAACTACCCATGGTTACAAAAATTGGCAAGGGCATCTAGCGACCTTGGTAGGTCTCACCCCCAAGAGAGGATGAGAGGACAAAATCATCTACATACCATAGAAGAGTTGTTAGAGCCTAATGTAGAAGGAAACCATCACTTGCATGCCTATATTCCCTCAGGTGGGCTTCTAGCTCATCAGTGTAAACCTAAGTTGCACGAAACGGGGAAACGAAAATGAGTTTCTGAAACAGGAAGCGATACGAAACGCGACCTCCCCAAATTTTGGAAACGGGGAAACGAAAACGAGTTTCTGAAACGGGAAGCAATACGAAACGCGACCTCCCCAAATTTTGGAAATGGGGAAATGCGAAATGTTATGTGAAATCATAAAAGTTTAAAACATACATGATAAATCATAAATTCAAACCATAAACTATTACAAGTTACAACACATTTACTCATGAATGATCATTGATAACAGGCACATAATGAAAATAGCAATATCGGAATATCCAAAACCAACCTTTATTATATATCAAAATCTCAAAATCAACCTTTATTATATATATGAGGCTGCAAGTACAATAAAGTCAAAAGACTAACACTCATTATCAGAGTCCTCATCAAATATAGCAGCAAAAGCATGCTCAACAGTGGATGGTGTAGCTGAAGAAGATGTTTGGCCAATTCCACTTCTATGATCCTGGTCCTTAATACTCAAAGGCAACAAGAGAGAGATCTAAATCAAGATTTTCTGGATCCACATCCCATTCCTTAGAAGGACCATTGCCATATTCTGGAGCTCTAGGAGATGCAAGGCGAAGGTTGGAGTGCACATAAACAAGATCCTCTGCATTCTGTGAGCCCAACTTGTTGCGCTTCACAGAATGAATAAAACCATAGGTGCTCCAATTCTTTTCTGTTGATGAAGAGCTTGCCACTTGTGAAAGGATGCGAATGGCAAGATTTTGCAAATGTACACCATTTGCTCCATGACAAATTCACCACATAACTGGATTGATGGTGCTTCTCTCCTCCAAAGGTGATATATTTGAATAATCATCTATTCCTGCAACAAAACTGGCAAATTCTTCCTTCACCTCCCTGTGTAGATGCGCTGGTAAAATTCTCATAAGGGCTTTTTTCACCCCATTAGCCACCTCTCTATCCTTATGGGGTGCCTTCCTCTTCCCATTGCTTTGAGCAGTAAGTTCCTCATCATAAAATTTTGGGTTAAAGGCATGTGCTAAAGTATGCAATGGAGTGTTGAAATTGTTCCACCAATCAACAATGATTTTCTTGATTAATTCGGCAAAATTATCATCTATAAACAAAAGTTGTGGAGATTCTTGTGAAATGATTTCCATAGTTTTCTCAACAATGGAATCCATGCCATCATATACCTCACCTAAGAAAGGTTGGTCAGTGTCAGCATTCCAAAGAAGCTTAAATTCAGGGGTTGTGAACATTAGCAAGAAATCTATCTTGCTCCACCAATCCTCATTAAGGCACAATCTATGCACCGTAGATCCCCGCTCTGAATCTGTCTGTGTAAATTTTTGTAGATGTTCTATGCTTGATGCAATTTTACTTTTATAACAGCAATCACATAAGTAGTTAAGTAAAATGTTGATAGAACATACCAGTGGATCTATAGAAGACAAACCAGAAACAGGAGAATGTGTTGGTGCGTTACGGCGATCAGCAGGATGCTTCAACCAGCAAAGTCTTCTTGGTCGGCCAACCCAAAATGTGTCACAACATTCCTCAAATCAATTATCCAGTGAACTCAAAGTCAACCCCAGAAAAGTCAACGCAGTCCAGAAAAAGTCATCGCAGGGCAACAACAAGAAAGTCAATGCAGCTCCAACTTCGATCAATCTTTTGACCTCGATTTTTGTGCCAATGAGTACGGCCTACAAAAATCGAATTCTCCACAAAATTTCAGCTCAAATGGACCATGCGTTGACCAAAGTCAACGCTGGTCAAACTTGCCCTGAAACCCTAACTGCAGAAAATTTGCTGCGGTAAATTTTGTCCTTTAGCTGCAGTAGATTTCGTCCTTCTTCACACGTGGGAGATGAAACTGCTTCTCAAATGCTTGTAGATAATCAGAGGAGAAGATGTGCGATGAGATGAGTGAAAAGCTCTCCAACGTTGACTGTATTTATATCCATCATTGAGGTGTGTGACACATCTGTTGGGGGTGTAAAACCTTAAGGCCGACCTGCACTTAAATTTATTATTAATAATAAATTCAAAATAAATGTTTTGCTCATTAGATTACAATCAATTTTATATCGATTTTACACCTCTCCGAAAGAGGAATCCAATACAAATATTGGAATCTTCATCTGAGCATCACAAGATGGAGTTTGGACCTAGTTGTCCAAATTTAACACTCCCTCTCAACTAGGGAGAACTCTATCCACCAGTGCAATCAAACATCGTGCGTCATCCCGCCGTAACTTGCTTTGCTGGCCTCTTTATTTCAGAACAGAAGTGGGTCAGTCACAAAGACATCATCCCCCGGTTGACAAATTCAGCCCAGAGGTCCGAAACCTCTATCAGACTCCTGTCTCCAACCAACCCGAAGTTGGTTCATCTGACCCGAAGTCAGGCAGAGGTCCAAGACCTCACTAGACTTGATCCCAGATCAAGTGGTTGGACCGTGCCATCCTAGATAGAGAGTACGGCAATCTCTGATGCGTCCATCAGTCTTTGCTACTGGTCTCTAGCTTTTCCCACCTCATTGGCCAAATGAGAGGTACTTCCCATGAGCCCTAAACTCAATGGGTAGGATGCATACGGGGCACAGATAATGAGAGGTGAACCAACTCAATAATCACAACGATGGGGTCCAAGCACACCAACAAGGTTTGGCAAGCCTAGCCTTGTGGTTGCTCATAGCTCCGAGAAGTTGTCCCCAAAGCCCCCCAGAGCTCCTCGAGCTCATCGTCCAACAGGACCCACATCATAGGGTCGTTCCACGATACCAAGTCTCTCACGGAAGGTTAGGAACTTGACCTTCCCCAGGGGCTTAGTGAGAATATCCACGACCTGCTCATCAGTTCCTATATGATCGAGCCTTATGGTGCCTCGCAGTACCATAACCCGGATGAAATGATACTTGATATCAGTCTGCTTGGATTGGTCGTGGAACACAGGATTCTCGGTTAAGCGAATCCCACTCTGGTTATCACAGAGTATCACGGTGGTATTTAGCACATGTCCAAACAGCTCACTAAAGAGCTTTCGCAACCAAACTGCTTCACAACAGGCCATACTTGTTGCAATGTATTCGGCCTCTGCGGTGCTCAAAGCCACCGACTTCTGCTTCCTACTCATCCATGAAATCGAAGCAGAACCAAGATTGAAGCAGCATCCCGATGTGCTCTTACGATCCACCACACTGCCAGCCCAGTCGGCATCAGTATATCCACGGAGTGTCACGCTCCCGGCAGTGCATCTCAGCCCATGGTTTATCGTGCCCCGAAGGTATCTCAGAAGATTCCTGGCACCAACCCAGTGAAAGTGATGAGCCTCAACCATCTGTTGACTCAAAGTGTTCACTACAAAACATATATCTAGACGGGTGTTCACTAAGAACATCAGAGCCCCTACGAGTTGACGATACTCAGTAGGATTTGCCAATACGGGCCCAGCAGCGCTGCCACTCAATTTCTTGAAGTTGAGTTCCATTGGTGTTGACACAGACTTGCAATCCACCATACCAAATCTTTCCAAAAGTTTCACAATATATTTTCCTTGAGAAAGGAAAATCTCTCCAGGTCTCTGCCAGACCTCCAGGCCTAGGAAGTAGTGCATCAGTCCTAGGTCCTTCATCTCAAACTCAGCAGCAAGCTCCCTCTTGCATTGATGAATGAGAGGGTCAGCGCCTGTCAGGAAGAGGTCATCCACATATAGCACCAAAATGAGAGGCTTCCCCTGGACAAACTTGAAGTAAAGGTTCGGATCGACATTACTTTGAGTGAAGCCCAGCTTCATCAAGTAGCTATCTATCCTCTCGTACCAAGCTCTGGGTGCTTGCTTCAACCCATAGAGGGCTTTCTTCAACCTGCAGACATGAGTGTCCCGATCCTGGACTTCGAACCCCAGAGGTTGCTCCACATATACCTCTTCTTTTATTGCACCATGCAGAAAAGCGGTCTTGACATCCATCTGATGAAGACTCCATCCTTGCGTAGCAGCAAGGGCTATGATTGATTGAATGGTGGTATATCGTGCCACAGGTGCAAATATGTCATCATAATCTATTCCTTCCTTTTGAGAGAAGCCACGGGCAACAAATCTTGCCTTGAACTTTTCAGCACTTCCATCAGATCCATGCTTGATCTTGTAGAGCCATTTCGTGGTGACAACTGATTTGTCCTTCGGTCTTGGAACCACATCCCAGACATCATTCTTCATTATGGACTCATATTCTTCGTGCATAGCATCCTTCTAGACTTTATGCTTTACGGCTTCCTCAAAAGATCCAGGCTCAGATTGTACAATAGTACTCATGGCAGCCAGATACCCTTGGTATCTACACGGCTTCTTGCTTTCTTGGAATGTCCCCCTCGGGGCAGCATGTCCCTCGGCATCTTCGAGAGTGTCCCTGAGCCATGATGGTCTCTTTCTCAGTGAAGGAGATGGATCTATTAGGTCCATTGGTCCTTCAACATCAGGCATTGTCTCATCCTGCGGTTCTTTCTGATTTCCAGGCCTTGCTTCATGATTTTCCTCAGATCTCGGAAGATCTACTACTTTCTTCAGGGAAGCATCTTCGTCAAAAGTGACATCATGGCATATTTCTACTTCCCTTTGACCAGGTACATAGACTCTATAGGCCTTAGAGGTTTCGCTGTAGCCCACAAACATTCCTTTCTTCCCAGAAGCATCCAGCTTACTTCTCTTTTCTTTTGGCACATGAAAATAAACAGGACATCCAAAAATTCTAAAATGTGAGACGTCAGGTTTCTTACCAGTGAAAACCTCTTTGGGAGTTTTGGAGTCTAGGGCGGAATTAGGGCATCGGTTTTGAATGTATACAACAGTATTCGCAGCTTCTCCCCACAGAAACTTCGGTAGACCCTGGTCACATAGCATGGCACGGACAACTTCCACAATGGTTCTGTTCTTTCGTTCAACAACGCCATTCTACTCAGGAGTATAGGCAGTAGTAGTCTCCCTCTTAATGCCAGCTTCTCTGCAAAAGTCCTTGAACTCATTTGACTCATATTCAGTGCCATTGTCGGTCCTCAAAATCTTGATCTTCTTCCTTGTCATATTTTCCACCAAGGCTTTGAAGGTACAGAACCACATGAAAGCCTCATCCTTCTTCTTCAAGAAGTATATCCAGGTTTTGCGGGAGAAGTCATCAGTGAATGTCATATAGTAAGAACATCCTCCCGGGGATGTCACGGGTAGCATACCAGATAGATCAGAATGGACCAGTTGCAAAATATCAGATGTCTTTGTGACACTTGAGGGGAAAGGTCCCCTTGTATGCTTTCCTTCGACACAACCCTTACATACACCTTCATGATTATTTCCAAAATCGGGCATCCTTGTCACCACCTTCCTTGCTTCGGGAAGGGCCTTGTAATGAAGGTGTCCAAACCTTCGGTGCCATAGTTCAGTTTGTCGGATAGTATCACATGTCATAGCTCCTAGTGGACTTCCTTCAACTTGGTAGAGTGTTCCAACTCTAAAACCAATCACGATAGCTTCCTTGAGATTCTTCTTCCACATGCGCACCTTTCCATCAGTGAATGCCACATTGAAGCCTTTGTCTTCGATGGCTGATATAGACACAAGGTTTTCTTCAATTTTGGTACATAGAGTACATCCTGCAAATGTAGGACTTGTCCTTGAGACAAGTGGAGGGTCATAGTCCCTGTCCCTTTCATGGGATATGTGGCATTATCTCCAAGGATAATTTCCAGATTAGTATCCTTCTCGACCATGTCAGAGAGTGCTTCCTTGAAACCAGTGATGTGTCTTGAGGCACCACTATCTATCAGCCAGACATCCATAGTGTCGAGCGGGGATGCAGCAGAGAGGGAAGATACAAGAATGTATTCATTTATTTTATCAACAACATTTGACTCCTCATACCTGGAGTTTCTAGACCTTTTGAAAGGTTGATTGTTTCCGCCAGAGGGAGCCTTCCTCTTTCCTTTGGACCTGTTGTTTCTTTGATTTCCATTCCTTCGGTTGTTGTTGTTGTCATCACTATCGGGAGAATCCTTCTTGAAAGGACATTCTCTAGCATGATGACCTGGCCTATGACAAGTGAAACACTTGCCCTTCTTTCCTTGGGCCCTTGCTCTTCCTTTGTTCTTTGGACCACCAGAGTTCTTCTTTCTAGAATGAGCAGCGTAGGCAGCATTTCTGTCATTTTCGTATTCCTTCATTCTTGTCTCTTCTTGCATGCATCTGGATAGTAGCTCGTCAAAGTTAGGAATTGTATTATTATTGAGAATGGTAGTGTTGAATACTTGCCATTCATGTGGGAGCCCTCCAAGTGCGGTGAGTACCATCTCACGATCGGCTATTGTCTCCCCAATAGCCAGTAGATTGTTCCTGATCTCGGTCAATTTCAGAAAGTATGTTTGGACAGACTCATCCCTGCCTTTCTTCAGATTCTTCAATTGATTCTTGAAGAATAACACTTGGTTTGCATTGTTTACTTTGAACATTTGTATCAACTTATCATACATCTCCTTGGATGTGCCTAACTCAGATATGTAGGCAACCAGAATTTTATGTATGGATTCCCTGATCATTAGCTTTGCTTTGATCTCCCCCATCTTATACTTGGTTTTAGCAGCAGCAGTAGCAGTGGATGGAGGTTCTTGTATCTTACCCAGTACATAGTCCATGAGATCATGGTCTTCCAATTTGAGATCTAATATCATCTTCCAAGCATGGAAGTCATCCCTTCCAGTCAGCTTGTCATCCTCCTTGAAGCCATAACTTGTGGAACTCATTTTTCTCAGTTGGTGATTGCTATAAGTTAGGGCTTGTCTTCACCTCAACTTTGATACCATGTAAATTTTTGTAGATGTTCTATGCTTGATGCAATTTTACTTTTATAACAACAATCACATAAATAGTTAAGTAAAATGTTGATAGAACATACCAGTGGATCTATAGAAGACAAACCAAAAACAGGAGAATGTGTTGGTGCGTTACGGCGATCAACAGGATGCTTCAACCAGCAAAGTCTTCTTGGTCGGCCAACCCAAAATGTGTCACAACAGTCCTCAAATCAATTATCCAGTCAACTCAAAGTCAACCCCATAAAAGTCAACGCAGTCCAGAAAAAGTCAACGCAGGGCAGCAACAAGAAAGTCAATGCAGCTCCAACTTCGATCAATCTTTTGACCTCGATTTTTGTGCCAATGAGTACGGCCTACAAAAATCGAATTCTCCACAAAATTTCAGCTCAAACGGACCATGCGTTGACCAAAGTCAACGCTGGTCAAACTTGCCCAGAAACCCTAACTGCAGAAAATTTGCTGTGGTAAATTTCGTCCTTTAGCTGCAGTAGATTTCGTCCTTCTTCTCACGTGGGAGATGAAATTGCTTCTCAAATGCTTGTAGATAATCAGAGGAGAAGATGTGTGATGAGATGAGTGAAAAGCTCTCCAACGTTGACTGTATTTATATCCATCATTGAGGTGTGTGACACATCTGTTGGGGGTGTAAAACCTTAAGGCCGACCTGCACTTAAATTTATTATAAATAATAAATTCAAAATAAATGTTCTGCTCATCAGATTACAATCAATTTTAGATCGATTTTACACCTCTCCGAAAGAGGAATCCAATACAAATATTGGAATCTTCATCTAAGCCCACAAGATGGAGTTTGGACCTAGTTGTCCAAATTTAACAGTCTGTCTCCACTCAGCCCAAAGCTGACTCCCACCATAGACACTTGCTTGCTTAACCTCAATAAGGCGGCACAACATTATGAAGTTTGAGGCATATCTTGTCTCAACAGCTTTTAACAACTCCAATTTGGAGTACTCTCGAAATATTGCTTGAGACTGGTGGTGGTTGGTGATGAATTTAACAATTTCCCTTGCTTCCTTTGCGAGTTCCTTTATCCATGGAACTTTATTGTCGATCTCCTCTAAGATCAGATTAAGATTATGGACAATGCAAGGTGTCCAAAACATGTGGTCATACCTCCCCTCAATAATCAAACTTGCAGCTTTGCATATTGGTGCATTATCCGCGATAACTTGCACCACCCTGTTAGGACCAACTTGTTCTATAGATTTGATTATAACATCAGCAATGAATTGTGCATCGTTTACCTCTCCCGAGCAGTCTTTTGCCTTTAGAAACATTGCTCCTTTTGGTGAAGTGGCAATGATATTTATCAATTGTCTATGCCTTGTATCTGCCAATCCATCTGAGACTATGGTAACCTCAGAGCTACTCCAAGAAGAATGAATTGGTGATAACACATCCTCCACAAAATCCTTCTCAGTTTTGAGAAGCTGAGTTCTAACTCTCTCATAATTGGGCCCCTTGTACCCTTGAGGAGCTTTGAACAGTAAACGTACGTTTCTGTTTCGTTTTTTTGAGAAATGGGCTGTAGACCAAATAATGTTGTTCACTCTCCTTATTGGCAAGATATGATAAGGGCAGTTAAAAAAGCTCCTCAAGGGTACAAGGAGCCCAACTATGAGAAAGTTAGAACTTAGCTTCTCAAAAATGAGAAGGATCTTGTGGAGGATGTGTTATCACCAATTCATTTTTCTTGGAGTAGCTCTGGGGTTACCATAGTCTCAAATGGATGGATAGATACACGGCGTAGACCATTGATAAATATCATTGCCACTTCACCAAAAGGAGCAATGTTTCTAAAGGCGGAAGACTGCTCGGGAGAGGTAAAAGATGCACAATTTATTGCTGATGTTATTATCAAATCTATTGAATAAGTTGGTCCTAACAGGGTGGTGCAAGTTATCACGGATAATGCACTAGTATGCAAAGCTGCAGGTTTGATTTTTTAGGGGAGGTATGACCACATCCTTTGGACACCCTGCATTGTCCATAATCTTAATCTGATCTTAGAGGAGATCGACAATAAAGTTCCATGGATAAAGGAACTCACAGGGGAAGCAAGGGAAATTGTTAAATTCATCACGAACGACCACCAGTCTCAAGCAATATTTCAAGAGTACTCCAAATTGAAGTTGTTAAAAGTTGTTGAGACAAGATATGCCTCAAACTTCATTATGTTGCGTCGCCTTGTTGAGGTTAATCAAGCATTAGTGTCTATGGTGGTGAGTTAGCTTTGGGCTGAGTGGAGACAGGCAGATTCAGAAAAGGGATCTACGGTGCGTAGATTGTGCCTTGATGAGGATTGGTGGAGCAAGATAGATTTCTTGTTAATGTTCACAACCCCTACATTTGAGCTTCTTCGGAATGCTGACATTGACCAACCTTTCTTAGGAGAGGTATATGATGGCATGTATTCCATGGTTGAGAAAACTATGGAAATCATTTCACAAGAGTCTCCACAGCTTTTGTTTGTAGATGATAATTTTGCCGAATTAATCAAGAAAATCATTATTGATAGGTGGAACAATTTCAACACTCCATTACATACTTTAGCACATGCCTTAACCCAAAATTTTATGATGAGGAACTTATTGCTCAAAGCAATGGGAAGAGGAAGGCACCCCATAAGGATAGAGAGGTGGCTAATGGGGTGAAAAAAGCCCTTGTGAGAATTTTTCCAGCTCATCTACACAGGGAGGTGAAGGAAGAATTTGCCTGTTTTGCTGCAGGAATAGATGATTATTCAGATATATCATCTTTGGAGGAGAGAAGCACCATGAATCCAGTTAGGTGGTGGATTTGTCATGGAGCAAATGGTGTACATTTGCAAAACCTTGCCATTCGCCTCCTTTCACAAGTGGCAAGCTCTTCATCAGCAAAAAGGAATTGGAGCACCTATGGTTTTATTCATTCTGTGAAGTGCAACAGGTTGGGCTTACAAAAGGCAGAGGATCTTGTTTATGTGCACTCCAACCTTCGCCTTGCATCTCGTAGGGGTCTAGAATATGGCAATGGTCCTTCTAAGGAATGGGATGTGGATCTAGAAAATCTTGATTTGGATCTCTCTCTTGCTGCCTTGAATATTGAGGACCAGGATCATAGAAGTAGAATTGGCCAAACATCTTCTTCAGCTACACCATCCACTGCTGAGCATGCTTCTGCTGCTATATTTGATGAGGATTCTGATAATGAGTATTAGTCTTTTGACTTTATTGTACTTGCAACCTCATATATATAATAAAGGTTGATTTTGAGATTTTGATATATAATAAAGGCTGGTTTTGGATATTCCGATATTACTATTTTCATTGTGTTTGTTATCAATGATTTTTCATGAGTAAATGTGTTGTAACTTGTAATAGTTTATGCTTTGAATTTATGATTTATCATGTATGTTTCAAACTTTTATGATTTCACATTACATTTCTTAAATGTCCTTAATTCTAATATATATATATATATATATATATATATATATATATATATATACTGCATTTCCCCGTTTCCAAAATTTGGGGAGGTCGCGTTTCGTATCGCTTTCGGTTTCGGAAACTCGTTTCCGTTTCCCTGTTTCGTGCAACTTTTATGTCTTCTTCTTACTTTAAGAATGAAGAGAAGTTGGTTGATGCTTTGAATTTCTTCCCTTGGATGGCCTTCACTATTACTCTTGAGGAACATGATAGCCTCAAAGGCTCAAAATTTTGCCCAAATCTCACAAAAAAAATTGTCAACCTCAGATCTTCGCCTTTTACTGAATGATCTTGTATTATTTGTCCCTGCAAACCAAAATTTGAGACTAGATCTTGCCCTCCAGGGCCTAGATCTCTCTCAAACCTCAAAAACTTTCCTCAAATAAGCTCAGATCTAGGTCTTTACCTGCACAAGTGAAAACATAAAATACCCAAACCCAATAAAAAATTTGAAAATAAAAATAAAAAAACCCCAAAAGTTAGAAAATTAAAATTTGTTTTACCAAAATTATTTCAGATCTATACAAGTGATACAAATCTACTGGATCTTAGGAGTATGAGTCCAACTCCATTCCCATATTAGTAGAAATAAGCTCTTCCTAGCCAGATCTATCTAATGAGCACAATATATAAAAGATAAATGAGTTTAAATGAGACACTAGCCAAGAAACCCTGCAAGAGAATCTTCTTTAGATAAGTCTTGGGATTCAATCAAGAATACTCTTTAGTTCTTATGCCTTGGGATTTGGCTGGTCCAACCGAGGACTTCCCCTCATGCCCAAGTTTTCGAATATATAAAATCTATGCACACTCAAGATTGAGTTTTCAAATCGATAGATATATAAAATGACAATATAATTCTCAAGAATTAGAGATACCTGCTAATTCAATTGAATTAAAATGCTACCTTGGATCCAATAACCTATACAAGATACCTGTGCAATAAGTTATTCCATGAAGGCTAATAATCAACAACTTCTAAAATATAATTTAGCAGAGCATTAGGAACATTACCATAAGTAGGAGAGAAGCACCACCATCAATGAAAACCCCAAAGGCTTTTGTGTTATTATTAGTCCAAACAAATTACAAGAGAGAGCTTCAAGAGCTAGTACACGATTCACGGATTGGATCCTTTGTGATGCAAATGTCTTCTAATTTATAGATAAATTCTCCAAATGGCTAGTTGGCTTGATCCTCGTCAAAGTAATCTTGATCGTCGATAAAGATTTGATTATCTTTTAATCATCACCGTGGAAAATATTTTTTTTTGAGGAATTTTCGAATTTATCTTTTAATTCATTTTTTAATTAGCTCAAAATTAATTATTTTGAACTAATTTCCTAAAAAAATTGACTTTGACTTAACCACCAAGGTCCAAGGGTCCAATTTTTTTTGAAATTTTCAATTTTCCCTTGGTGGGGGACCTCCAAAAATTAATTTCTCTAGGACCCACCAATTTTTCCTTTTGGAGAATTTACTTCTCCCAGGACTTTAGTTTTGATTCTAATTAATTAAATTTCTGGCTTAGGATTTTAATTTATTTTTTGCAAGAAAATTTAATTAATTGATACATGAGGGGATTTATAATTTTTTCCAACCCTCTAATATTTTAGCCATGGTGCTAAAATATTATTTACATAAGATAATTACATTTTAACACATGAAGGGGAACACCCGTTCGTTATAGACCCTCAATTTTTTACGCAATTTTGTGACTCAATATGATCTAGTAGACCAAGTGATTTATAATAAGATAATTTATCCAATTAGCTAAAATTATTCCCAAATCACTTTTACAAAAGACTCTATTAGAACACTAGGACTCACCTAAGATCTTGACGACAAAATCCACCCCAACTTTGGGGTGAGGTTGGAGGGAAAAACTCTGCCGATCATCTGTGTTTAGAAACACGAATGAATCAGTGAGACAAAAAACCTCCTAGGGTGAAGATTGTCATCAAAATAATGGGATTACCTAGGTTGTTACATAGATATATGGTCTTACTAAGATCATTTACATTACAAACTTTGATAAACTGTTGACTGATGATGATGAATCCTGGATGATCTGAGCGCTCGAACATGATAGAATCCTTTTGCGAAAAAGTGTACTGCAGTCCGCTATAGGAGAGTTGACATGGAGTGGTCAACAGGACTAAGATGGACTAAAGCTTTCAGCCACTCTAGGTACCATCAGGCTTAGTTGCTAACCATCAACCTAGGGAGCCAGGTGCGTAATGCAAGGTCAGAGCTCTATGACCAACGCCACCTTCCCTACTCCGGGAACTAGACATCAACACATACAGTTCGACCAAATGTCTATCCCAGGAAATGCGTATTACACACAAAGCCTCAACACTCCTGATTATTCAAATCGGTAACAAATCTCCCCCGATCAAACAGATCTGTAACATTAAGCATGTAAAACATGCTTCCAAAACTCCGAGAGATTTACATGTACAAACACAACCCTTATCAGTAACAACCTTTCAAATACACATAAGTAAACAGAAACCTTCGGGGTCTTCAAACATCTTGATGTTGCTTCACAATTTATCATAGTAGGACTTAGAGACTTCCCAAACGAATATTGACAAAAGATTTCTTAACCATACAATTTCCTTTCCTACTTCACATGTAGCAACATATTCTACAATCGGATCTTGCTTTCCTTCCTTCAGCGGCACCTCGAAATACATTCTCCATTTTCTTCTTTAAGGTATCCATCATGACTATAGCATGTCCTCCCTCTCAACTAGTGAGATTTCTTCTATCCAGTTTCCCTCTTAACTTAGGGAGATCAACTTCTATAACATCGGAGAATCATGGATGCATTCAAAGTTATCTTGATCATCATCATTCATTTAACTTCCTTCATCATGCTTATCAATCAAATCAACTTTACTTACGAATATCTTCAAACATCTTGAAGATTATGTACCTGCAACAAGTACAACCAAATACATAGATAGAAGCATGAAGTTAACTATATCATAATCATACATTAGACTTTAGATATCAAATACCTAAACTTAGTTAGGTTCATAATCAGCAAGAGGCACATACTTTTATACTTCAACTTCTTGCTCGGGTTTTAGTTACAAATCCTAGATCACATCAGTAACTTAATCAAGATATTAGTTTCATTATATCTAGGGCTTCAATATTTCTTTCAGAGATATGATTGACTCTACTATAATATATTGCAAACCCTAGAAGCAATTCAAACACGTGAAATTCTACAACTTTAGAATTCAAATGTCAGACTTCTACTTGGATTTAATGCAAACCCTAGATTTCATCTTTGAGACTCTTTAGATATCAAAAATCAAAATCAATCATAGCACAATCTAAGGTTTCAATGATATGACCAACCTTTTGTAAATCCCAAACATTCACATAATCACATTTGAAATAATATCATCATATCCTAGAGTATCAGACTTCTACTAGGGTTTAGTTGTAAACCCTAGAACAATGAGCATCAACAAATATCTAGGATCTCATATTCATGCACAAGCATATATCACAACAACATATCCAAGACAAAAATTAGACATATAACAAAACTTGATCAAGCTAGGATTTTGATCAGAGAGACAAACATACACTTAGGGTTTTATTCCTAGGAGCTTACTCTAGATATATAAGGGTTTTGCTCATAAACCCTAATTTACCAAACCTTAAAGGTCCAGGATTTCAATATGCAGCAAACCCTAAAGGACTATAGTACCAAAACCCCAAACATCAAAAATAGTCTTTTCTAGATTTCATCAATAACCCTAAGTAGATTAGGGTTTTCACATAAGCATTGACATACCCTTGGATTAGGGTTCCACAAAGATGATTTAATGTGGGTAGATTTAATCTAATGATTAATCACCCTAACAAGAATCTTTATGATTCAAAGGTCCTAGATATAACAATGTTAGTAATATAGAACAAATTATTAAAAGCACTGAATATACCTTTATCAAAAACTTATGATCCAAACCATACCTTTGAGTTTTTTTCTTAACAAACCTTATAGGACATCAATAGAACTTCTTTCATGCTTTGTCTTGTAGGGTCTTCTCCATAACCCTTGAGTATTCAACAAGCCTTTCCTAAACAAGAAAAATACAAAAGAAATGTTATTAGCATCTAATACAAACACTTCTAGATAAGAAAGGTAAATCAAATATAAAAAGATAATACAAGGAGTAAGATACTTATCTTTGGAAAATGGTGAGGGCTCCCTCTTAATCCAATCTCGAGGGATACCTATAAATTTTATCAAGCAATTCAAAAATGTTTTTCCAAAGCATGTTAAACCTATAAATACTAAAAATCAAAGCATAAATAAAAACAATCAAAACTGAGAGTAGAGGACTTAGTAGTGTAAGTCTTTTACTTTTGATTCTTCAGTCTTGTTCTTCTTTGGAGATCCTTCTTCAACAACATTTGCTTGATCCCTGTTTCTCTTTTTGTTCCTAGGATTGTCAGGACAATCATTTTTATAATGACCCATCTTGTGACAATTGTAGCATTTTATCTTGGATAGGTCTGCCTTCCTTCTTGGCCCTTTAGACTTCTTGAAGGATCCTTTGTGATGAGTGGAGCAGGCATTTGAAATTTTCTCATCTTCATTCTCTTTGTTGGTTACGAATGAAATTCTCACTTCTTCTTGACTGCGTGCATTCCATAATTGCTCGAATGTAGGAGTTTCCTTCCAACTGTTGATCCCTGAAGCAAAGGCACTCCAATAGGGTGGCAATCCCGATAGTGCAACAATCATGAGCTCTTTTTCAGGTACTATCTCATCTATGGCTTGGAGATAATCTCTAATTCTAGCTATCCTTACAAAGAAAGAAGCCACAATATCATACTTTTTCATCCTCATGGTCCTTAGTTCATTCTTAAGACTTGCAACTTGACCAAGTTTTTTGATGGTGAACAATTTGGATAAGGCTTCATACATCTCTTGAGCGGAGTCTATGTTGGAAATGTATGGGATAAGATTATCCTTTATACCATCTACCATTAGGCTCATAGCCAATATTTCTATCTCTTTAAACTTAGCTTTTTCCGTATCACTTGATTCTCCTGTAGGTTTCTTCACTTTTCCTTTGACTAGATCCATGATTTTATTCTTTTCGAAGATGAGATCTATCCTTTGTTTCCATGCCCTGTAATTGGAGGCTTCGTCTACTTTGTTCTCTCCCTTTATTGAGTTAGACATGGTTCTCGAAGATAGTAGGTCTCTCTTCTTATATGATCCCCTTTGATGACCCTTATTCATCTTCTTGAGATTTCCTTATCCTCCTTTCAATATATCTTCAAGTTGCCTTTTTCCTTCTTCTTCACCTTAGCTCTGGTACCATGTTGGAAAATAAAAAAGGCAGAAAGATTTTCTTAGAATGATAATTACTTTTGATCTTCTTATTTTCTTATTAACTTTCTTGTATTCTTCTTTTACTTTAGTTCATCAAGCAATTACCAAAACCATAACACGAAGATCAAGGACACCAGATGTAGGCGGACAACTAGGGCAAAACTAGTCAACTCTTCCTTCAATAGTTTCATGAAATAATCCAAGACTCTAGACACAGACTTCCTCCAATCACCAAGTCAACTCTTCCCTTCTTTTGCAAATGATAACCTTCTAGCACTGTATTTGAACTAGAGCAGCAATAGTAGTAGCAACAAGACTTCGATCTAGCAATAGTAACAACTTCGACCTTGATGCAGTAGCAACTTCGACCCATGCAACAACAACTTTGACCGTAGCATCAACTTCGACCTTAGCAGCAACAACTTAGACCTTGATGCAATAGTTTTGACCTAGCGGAAGAAATTTTGATCTTCCAACAGTAGCTTAGTAAATTCACACATGTGAGAGAGAGAGATGACCCAAAAACTTCGATCTTGTAATCCTATTTTTCCTTCCGCAATTTCGTACATTGTAGCTTCTTCTGCTTGTATATTGAACTTGTGAGTGAGTGCTACAAATGAATCGAACTGCACTTTATATATAGCCTCTTTTGGAGTTCGAATTACCTTCATGTAGGTTGACTTGATCAGGTGAGGGCCTACTTGGTGTGGAGGTGACAAACAACTTATTTGACTCAATAATAATTCTTTTTACATGATTCAAAAGACCAAGAAAAGGGTCTCATAAAATGGACAATGACTCTAATGACTCAAAATGAATCCTAGAAGTCCTCAATGGGGACTTTGACCTAAAACATGATGACCCAAGTATGATACCCATGCTTTAATAAGTCATAATAATAATAATAATAATATTTTTTTTTTTCTTTTTTCTTTTGATAAATACATTTCATTATGACTCAAATACAAATATGAAGACCGAACCTAGTTACTTTTTTCAACACTTTTTACTTAATAAAAGAAAGACAAATTGCATAAAGAACTTGGTAGGGATGGAGCTTCCTTCAATAGTAAAGATCTACTTCTTTTGGCTTCTTCTCAGGTTCTCCCTTTTCTTCAGCTATGTGAGCTTCACTTCTTTCCTTTCTTTTGTTTTCATCTTGTTTGGACAATCCTTCTTAAAGTGTCCATACTCATTGCATCCAAAGCATTGAATCTTGCACATATCTGGCTTTCTTTTGGACTTTCCAAACTTCCCTTTCTTCATCTTCTTGGACCTTGCAGTAAAAGCTTGAGACTTTTCATTTGATTCAGTGTCATCCTTTGCCTTTAATCTAGATTCTTCCAAGATACATTGAGCCCATAACTCATCAAAATGTGTAGTATCCTTCTTAGAGTAGATACTAGTTGCAAAACTGCTTCAATCAGGTGGCAAAACATTTAATACACAAATGGTCATTTCAGAGTTGGAAACAGTTTCCCCAAGCCCTTGCAATTGGTCTCTTATTTGTGAGATCTTCATAAGATAAGTGGCCATTCCTTCATCCTTTGACTTCCTTATTCTATATAGTTGATTCCTCAAGGAAATATTTTGACCTGATGTACTTATAGAGTGCAATTTTACCAACTTATCATACATATCTTTGGATGTCTTCAAATCAACAACAAAGGGAACAAGATGATCCTTAATGGATTCAACAATTATCCTTTGTGCTCTTACTTCTCCCTTCTTATATTTTGCAAACTCTTGAGTTTTCTCTTTGTTTGGTACAACCACTTCACCAAGGACATATTCCATGACTTCATTTTCTGTGAGTGACAAGTCAATCCTCTTCTTCCATGCTAGGAAGTTCGCTGATCCAACAAGCTTGTTGCTTTCCTTGCAAATTGTAGCCATATGATCTATAGATTGAGACATATAAGACAATATGATACTTGTCAACCAAGAGTCCTTTCTCTTGATGATCTCTCCAACTATCTTTATGCTTTCAAGACCTTCAAGGAGACTTCAAAGATGCCCTAGAATGATGACTTCTAAGATGCCTTCAATAATATATTCAAATAGCTTGAAAGAGTGGATTGATGATATCAAGATTCTTTGATGCTTCCTCTTCTTCAAGATGATAGAGTGCACTAGAAAGCTTCCAACGAGAATTTGTCCTTCCTTCCTTCAATGAGAGCTTGAACCTTCTTGAGATGATGAGGTCTTTGATGTAGTAACCTTCCTTCTGGGTCACTAGGTCTTCTTCTTCTTTGTGTCCTTTTGCAAATGATTCCTTTTGACAAACAAACCCTTCTTATGTCAACAAGATGATTTTCCAGCCGCCTTCTCTTGTTCACATTAACTCGCTACCTTCTCTTGTTCATCTTAGCTCTAATACCATGTTGGAGAATGCATTAGGGAAACTATTAATTTAGTTCTCCTTAACCTTAATAATTGCTTGTGAACTTTATTTATCTTCTTGTGTTTCTTTATTAGATCTTTTCATCAAACAATTATCAAGAGAAAAAACAATAACGACAATGGACACAGGAAGTAGGCTCCAAGCCAAGGCAAAACCCATCCAAGGGGAAAATCTAGAAAGAATATTCTCTTCTTATAGAATTTGCTTCAAATGAGAAAACCAAGACCCAAAACCCTAGACCGAGTCCTCCTCCAAGCGCCAAGTCAGCGCTCCAAGAATCCCTTCCAATGAGGTCAAAGATCAACCAAGTCAACATGGGTCAATCCTTCTTCAACCAACTTCCAGATCCAGCTTTGCCCTTCGCCTTCAAGTCTGCAACTTCTGTTTCTTGGAAAAATAGAAATACTTCTTTCTGGCATGCGATAATCTTCCAAGAACTCCTTGACCTAGATGACCATAAAAATGGAACATGAAACCCATGCTTAAAATATTATTTTTCTATCTTCTTTTTCTTTTAGCATAGGATATACATAATGATTTGAGTAGATTGACAATTATGTAGACCGAAACTAGTTACATTTTCTAACAATTATCTCCCTGAGCCAAATGGATGGAGGATGGGTCAGGGCAAGGGTAAAGTAGATGTGTCTATGATTTGTGTTTCTCATGTTACTAGGGTTTCATGAGACGATTTCTAGATGGGTGAGTAGATGTATTGTGATGGAGAGTGTGGGGAAATGAGTCCAAGTTGACATCCCACATGACCTTAGATAAAGGTGGTAGTGATTGTGGAGAAGGATGGGAAGTGAGGAGAAACCATGAAAGGTGAGAGGTGTAAGGTTCAACATACTCAATTTTGAAGTGAATTATAATGTGTAGATTGTTATAAGGGTTTGGGAGAGATGGGGACATGGGGGGAGGCATCTAGGAGAGTAAATGAAATATTGGTGTCGTCATCAAGGGGAAAGGGATGTGAAATATTTTGTATGTATGGTAATAAAGCTTGATTAGCCAAGACTTAGTCAAATACACTAACTAAGGCATTTTTGATTGCACTAACATTGCCACAATGAGGAAAACATGCATACTTAGTAGAGTTTGGGAAACAAGAAAGCCCATTAAGAATAGGAAGCCCATGTGATTCTATCAATTAGAGGAGGCGACTCTCATATGTGAAGCTAACGAATAACAACTGCATCGAGCCTCATGATAACTGTAATGAGAGAATCAAAGATTGAATGTTGCAATCCATATGGAACAAGGAATTCTAGACATTAAATAAAAAACCTTTCAAAAATACACAAAGTAGCAAAAATCATTGAATGAACCTTGTATGGCCTCCTAAATGATAACACATAATGTAAAATTGGTCTCAAAATATTTCAAAACTGTTGAAATTTGGTTATCGGAGGACAGGTGGTTCCCTAAGGCTTTGATCTCTGGCCTAGGGAAAAGTGTCCAAAAGAATTTAATTTTTCTCCTAAAGTGACTTTATAATTTTTATAAAGTCAAATCTAATTTAAAAGTGATTTTAAGTGATAAAGTTACTAAAGTGACTTTATAAAGTTATAAAGTCAAATCTAATTTAAAAGTGACTTTAAGTGATAAAGTTACTAAAGTCTAATTTTAAAGTGACTTTAATAAAGTCAATGTAAAATTAGAAAGGAAAAGTGACTTTGGGAATAAATGACTAAGTGGGTCTTTATTAAAGTGGGGTGAATTAAAAAATAGAAAGTGAGATTTAAATGAGCATTTAATCTCAGCCCTAGATCTCAATCTATTTCAGCCATTGGATTTAGGGATTCCCAAAAAGTCACTTAGGGTTAGGTTAAAGGAGGAAAAGGAGGAAAAGGTCATTCATTCTTTCATGAGCAGATTGGGAGAAGGAGAGAAAGAGAGCTGGAGATTTTTCTGAGCAGTGAGAAGAAGGAGGGCAGCAGTGAAGAGATTTCAGCAAAGGTACAACAGCATTTATTGGCACACATACCGAGGCAGAAAATCCGTACAGCAAAGGAGAGGCAGTGTTTCCAAGTGAGGAGGCACAAAAATCGAGGAAGAGGGTACAACAGCAAGCACGCACTCCAAGGCACAAAAATTAGGCACGTTTTTCAAGGAAGAGGGTGGCTGTCATTTTCGGCACAAAAATCGAGGAAGAGGACAACAGCTACAGCTCTGTTTTTTTGGCACGGATTTCGAGAGAGGTTGCTGTACAAAATCTGTACAGTCCGTACAACAAAGTACGGTTGTCCGGCACGCTTCCCGAGGTGGCCGTACAACATTTAATGCTGTCCTAAGGTGCTGTAAATTTTCTATTTTCTGTTGTTGCTGATTTGGCACAATTTCCGAGGCGGTGTGCAAGCACGGAAATCGAGATAAGTCTGTAAATTGGTTGCTGGAATTTTTTCTGAGTTTTTCCTGTTTCACTGTAAAAAGCAATATTCAGAAAAATAAAAGAGAAGCTCTCAAATTGGTTTTCCCCAAGAGTTGTAGGGGGTTTTTCCAGGGTCATGTTGACCAAAAATATCTGTGTTAAAATGTGTGAATGACTGTTTTAAGCTTGCTGATTTTTATTTCTGCATTTTCCAGCATTCTGTAAATTTTCTAGAATTTGTGTTTTCAGCAAAAAATTATTTTTCTGTTGTT
Source organism: Pinus albicaulis (assembly GCA_034641835.2). NCBI lineage: Eukaryota > Viridiplantae > Streptophyta > Pinopsida > Pinales > Pinaceae > Pinus > Pinus albicaulis. The sequence goes on along the minus strand of CM076570.1, from coordinate 615,908,246 downwards.
GAATGTAAGGATATGGGAAAGGGCATTTAACTAAAAGGAGAAATAAGGTGAAACTGAAAACCGGGGTGGGAAAACAAGAAATTTCTACATGGTATCAGAGCTTGAGTGCTGAAAGTGCAGTTTGGGACAGCAAGGAGAAAAATACAGCCTGCTGATTTTTCACTCAGAAAATTCCAGCAAGCTGATTTTTCACAAACAGAATTTTTATCTTTACTACAGCAGTGCTATTTTTCAGTTTTAGGACAGCAGGATGTCATTGGGATTGAAGGTGGAGGATAGGTTGGATGGGCATACCAATTACAGCGTTTGGAAGGAGAGAATGCAGAGTATCTTTGAGGAGGCAGAAGTCTGGGACATCATGGTGCATACCACACAGCAGCCTGTTAATGTGCCTACTGATGCTACTCAGTTGGCAGCATATAATAGGAAGAACAACAAGGGTAAGAGACTGATCCTAGACGGAATCAAAGACCATTGCATTCCTCATGTGAGAGGAAAGAGAAATGCTCATGAGATGTGGACAACATTGTCCAATCTCTACCAAAGTACCAATGAGAACTGGAAAATGGTCCTGAAGGAGAAGCTGAAAACCATTAAGATGGGTAAGACTGATAGTGCAGCTGGATATCTCACAAAGATTACTAATGTGAGAGATGAGTTGGCAGTAATTGGAGAGGTCATTCAACCCACTGAGTTGGTGTGGATAGCAGTGAATGGCCTCCCCAGTTCATGGATGAACTTTGCCGATGGGGTTTGTGCACGTGAGACCCTTCCCACATGGGAGAGGTTTTGGGATGATTGCATTCAGACAGAGATCAGGAAAGGTCAGCTTGGGGCAGCCAAGCTAGTTGAGTAGGATGAGGATGTAGCACTGTTGGCAGGAGGCAAGAAAGGCAAAGGCAAGAAGCAGGCTTCCACAAGCAATGGTGGGGGCAAAGGTAAAGGTAAAGGTAAACAGGGTAACACACAGAAGGACTATTCCAAGGTGAAGTGTTGGAATTGTCAGAAGATGGGACACTATGCAATTGTGTGTCCGGAGAAGAAGAAGAAGAAGGGGAAGAACCAGAACATGGCAGCATCAGCAGAGGTTGAAGACTTTACAGATCACTTTGACCGAGAGTTTGGGTTCATTGTGTGTGAGTCCTCTAGTGCAGGATCACCTGCCACAGAGGTTCAGAGGGAGCATGCATTTCCCTCGACTAGCGGAGCATCTTCGGGTATCTGGTATGTGGATAGTGGGGCTTCACGTCATATGACAGGAGTCCGTGAGTACTTCTCAGAGCTTTCAGAGAGTGGCACTGATATAGAGGTAGTACTCGGTGATGACAGAGTTGTTAGAGCAGTCAGTGTGGGAACACTGACATTTCAAAGGGAGTCTAAACCTCCCTTGAAGGTGTCAGATGTTCTTTATGTGCCAGGGATGAGGAAGAACCTCATATCCGTCTCAGCTTTGGAGGACAGAGGATATGAGATACTGTTCAGGGGTGGACAGGTGCTGATGTATCCCAGGGGCGCTCCAGCTGATTCAACTAGAGTGATAGGTGTACGCCATGCAAAGGTGTACAAGTTTGCATTTCAGCCCCTTTTGGCATTGAGCAGTAGTACCGACAGCAGAGCTAGCAGTTCTGAGCTGTGTGAGATTTGGCACCGCAGGATGGGGCATATGTATCATGGAGCCTTGAGGACCTTGCGGGAGATCACTACAGGTGTGCCAGATTTCAGTATTGATCACTTTGATACTTGCAGAGGATGTGCGATGGGCAAGTTTGCCAAATCCCCTTTTCCCAGCAGTGACAGCAGAGCGACTGGGATACTTGATTTGATTCATTCCGATGTGAGCGATCGAATGTCTCATGTTTCCTTGAGTGGATATGAGTACTATGTTTTATTCATTGATGATCACTCCAGGAGGACCTGGATTTATTTCTTGAAGACCAAGAGTGAGGTCTTCAAGCGGTTTCAGGAGTTCAGAGCTCTTGTGGAGACACGGACAGGTCGGAAGATCAAGTCCCTGAGGTCGGACAATGGAGGAGAGTACACCCTTGGAGAGTTTGTTGACTATTGTGCGGAGGCAGGCATTAGGAGGGAGTTCACTGTTCCTTACAACCCCCAGCAGAACGGGGTTGCAGAGAGGAAAAACAGATCCATTGGAGGGGTTGCCAAAGCCATGTTGCATGATCAGGGGTTGCCATTGTTCTTGTGGGCAGAGGCCTGCAACACTGTTGTTTATTTGCAAAACAGGAGTCCACATCGTGCCTTGGGGCACATGACTCCAGAGGAGGCTTTTTCTGGGAAGAAGCCTGATATTGGTCATCTTCGTATCTTTGGGTGTATCACATACTCCTACATACCCAAAGAGAAGAGGACCAAACTAGAGCCCACCGCAGAGAAGGGTATCATTGTGGGCTACAATGAGACCTCAAAGGCCTTTCGGATTTACATTCCTGCACAGAGGAAAGTTGTTGTCAGGCGGGATGTGAAGTTCGAGGAGGGTAGGGCCTTCAGGAGGTCACGGGAGTTGGAGTATCTGGATCAGCCAGACCCTCAGCAGCAGTTGAGTCAGTCGCAAGGATCCAGTGGGCAGGGATTAGGAGGATCCGGAGGTACATCTATGACGATGTCAGGTCCGTCAGTGAGCAGTGGCTCACAGAGTCAAAGGGGTGGTGCTTCGGGCAGCATGCAAAGCAGTCCACAGACCAGTTCACTAGGGAGTCCACTGATGGACAGTTCACACGGTACTTCAGCATCGACAGGTTCAGGTGCAGGCAGGAGGACAGCAGAAAGATAGTCAGGAGTTCAGGCTCCTGATGTTGAGGAGGAGGAGTTTTATTCTCCAGCGGGAGAAGTGTGCTCAGGGAAGAGGAAGCCCAAGTGGCTTTGGGACACCTTGAGAGATGCCACATCTGTTGCTGAGCCTAAGAGGCCGGTCAGAGAGAGCAGACCACCTGAGAGGTTTTGTAGCTATATGGCAATGGCTACCAGCATCCTTGACTCTGAGCCTTCTAGCTATGAGGAGGCAGCTAGCCAGCAGGTCTGGAGAGAGGCCATGCAGGAGGAGTATTCTTCTATCATGAAGAATGATGTTTGAGAGGTGGTGCCGAGGCCTGAGGGCAAATCCGTGGTTACTTCCAGATGGCTTTACAAGGTAAAGCATGCTGCAGATGGCAGCATTGAGAAATTCAAAGCAAGGTTTGTGGCTAGAGGGTTCTCTCAAGTAGAGGGAGTTGATTATGAGGAGACCTTCGCTCCCGTGGCTCGATATACTTCAATCCGCTCCATTATATCGATAGCAGCAGAGATGGGTTGGAAGATCCACCAGATGGATGTGAAGACCGCATTTCTCAATGGCTTCATACAGGAGGAGGTGTACATTGAGCAGCCACGGGGCTTTGAGGTGCATGGGAAGGAGTCCCATGTGTGCAGACTGAAGAAGGCCCTTTATGGCCTGAAGCAAGCTCCCAGAGCTTGGTACTCCAGGATAGATACTTACTTGCAGAAGATGGGTTTCACAAAGAGTGAGGCAGATCCGAACCTTTACTATATTGTGATAGGTGAGGAGCCTCTTATTCTGGTGCTGTATGTGGATGACTTAGTCATTACAGGTGCAGAGAGACTCATAGAGCACTGCAAGAGAGATCTTGCGGCGGAGTTTGAGATGAAGGACATCGGCTTGATGCATTACTTTTGGGTTTGGAGGTGTGGCAGGAGGAGGGGCATTTCTTCCTGGGGCAGGGGAAGTATATTGTGGATATCCTTGGCAGATTCCACATGGAGGATTGTAAACCCATGTCGACACCGATGATCACCAACTAGAAGAAGCTTCATGCTTCGGATTCCGAGTTGGTGGATCCCACATTGTACAGACAGCTGATTGGTTCCTTGATGTATTTGGTCAACACTAGCCTAGATATTTGTTTTGCAGTCAACACGATGAGTCAGTTTATGAGTGAGCCTAGGAAGGTTCACTGGGTGGCTGCAAAACACATTTTGCGGTACTTGCAGGGGACAGTGGATTATGGTCTGGACTACAGGCAGGGGGATGGAGTGAGATTGGCAAGTTACACTGATTCTGATTGGGTAGGTTGTGCTTCTGATAGGAAGAGCACTTCAGGGTGTTGTTTTGGGTTGGGTTCGGCAGTGGTGTCATGGTTCAGCCAAAAGCAGCAGTCAGTAGCATTGAGTTCAGCTGAAGCAGAGTATATGGCAGCCAGTCTAGCTAGTTGTGAGGCCATCTGGCTTCGCAAGATGTTGTTTGGCTTATTTGGTCAGCTGTTGAGACCTTCAGTGATTTACTGTGATAATCAGAGTTGCATTAAACTCACGGAGAATCTAGTATTTCATGACAGGTCAAAGCATATCGGGATCAAATATCATTTCATCAGAGACTATGTTCAGAAAGGAGCTGTGAAGCTTGAGTATATTCCCAGTGATGAGCAGGTTGCAGATATTCTTACCAAAGCCTTACCACGGGGCAAGCATGTCTACTTCAGAGACAAGATGGGTGTGGTGAGGAACACCTTCCTCGGTAAGAGGGAGTGTTGAAATTTGGTTACCGGAGGACAGGTGGTTCCCTAAGGCGTTGATCTTTGGCCTAGGAAAAAGTGTCCAAAAGAATTTAATTTTTCTCCTAAAGTGACTTTATAATTTTTATAAAGTCAAATCTAATTTTAAAGTGACTTTAAGTGATAAAGTTACTAAAGTCTAATTTTAAAGTGATTTTAAGTGATAAAGTTACTAAAGTCTAATTTTAAAGTGACTTTAATAAAGTCAATGTAAAATTAGAAAGGAAAAGTGACTTTGGAAATAAATGACTAAGTGGGTCTTTATTAAAGTGGGGTGAATTAAAAAATAGAAAGTGAAATTTAAATGAGCATTTAATCTCAGCCCTAGATCTCAATCTATTTCAGCCATTGGATTTAGGGATTCCCCAAAAGTCACTTAGTGTTAGGTTAAAGGAGGGAAAGCAGGAAAAGGTCATTCATTCTTTCATGAGCAGATTGGGAGAAGGAGAGAAAGAGAGCTAGAGATTTTTCTGAGCAGTGAAAAGAAGGAGGGCAGCAGTGAAGAGATTTCAACAAAGGTACAGCAGCGTTTATTGGCACACATACCGAGGCAAAAAATCCGTACAGCAAGGGAGAGGTAGTGTTTCCAAGTGGGGAGGCACAGAAATCGAGGAAGAGGGTACAGTAGCAAGCACGCACTTCAAGGCACAAAAATCAGGCACGTTTTCCAAGGAAGAGGGTGGCTGTCATTTTCGGCACAAAAACCGAGGAAGAGGACAGCAGCACAGCCCAGATTTTTGGCACAGATTTCGAGAGAGGTTGCTGTACAAAATCTGTACAGTCCGTACAGCAAAGTACGGTTGTTCTGGCACGCTTCCCGAGGTGGCCGTACAGCATTTAATGTTGTCCTAAGGTGCTGTAAATTTTTTGTTTTCTGTTGTTGCTGATTTGGCACAATTTCCGAGGCGGTGTGCAAGCACGGAAATCGAGATAAGTCTGTAAATTGGTTGCTGGAATTTTTTCTGAGTTTTTCCTGTTTCACTATAAAAAGCAATATTCATAAAATAAAAGAGAAGCTTTCGAACTGGTTTTCCCCAAGAGTTGTAGGGGGTTTTTCCAGGGTCATGTTGACCAAAAATCACTGTGTTATCATGTATTGAATGGTTGTTTGTATCTGCTGATTTTTATTTCTGCATTTTCCAGCATTCTGTAAATTTTCCAGAATTTGTGTTTTCAGCAAAAATTTATTTTCCAGTTTGTTGAATGTAAGGATATGGGAAAGGGCATTTAACTATTTGGAGAAATAAGGTGAAACTGAAAACCAGGGTGGGAAAACAGGAATTTATACATTGATAATAGTGAGCATAATGGAAATAGG